>VMDO01011713.1:6946-65645 GCA_007922755.1 Pedetes capensis
TCAATCCATCTGGTGGAGGGTTTTCCTCTTTTGCGTTGACCTGCCACTCTTCCAAACATGATGTCCTTCTCCAGGGATTGTTCTCTCCTGACTACATGTCCGAAATATGTAAGACGCAGTTTGGCCATTTTTGCTTCCAAGGAGCACTCTGGTTGTATTTCTTCTAGGACAGATCTGTTGGTTCTTTTGGCAGTCCATGGTATATTCAATAGACGTCTCCAGCACCACAATTCAAAGGCATCCATTCTTTTTCTGTCTCTCTTGTTGAGCCCCTCTGATAGCTGATGCGTTTGTATCTTCTTAGGAGGAGACAAGACAGACATTGAAAGGCAGGGGAGGCTGGGGAGGGGCTGGCGGATCTCAGAGCATTAAATAGCTCTCTGAGTGAGAACAATTAGTGATGTAAGTGTATTCTTGAAAATGAACTGCTTGGGGGCAAGATTACTTACAAGCGCCATCCTCCAGGCTAAAATCTCCATCAAGAGTTCCGCAGTTTTGAGAAGTCATCTTCAGAGACCATATTTATTGGAATTTGTAGATAGTGTTTCATTTTGTACTCTCTGAAATGAGCTAATGCTCTGGTCACTCCAGAGCCTTGAAAAATGGCCCCAATCCCCAGGGCTTTCACAGAGGGGAAGACGGGCAGTGTGTGTGCTATGCATGTGTGGCTATTTGCGATTATTTGAAGTCAGTATCACCACCAGAATCTTTTATTTCCCCCTAAACCAGATATAACTTTTGCCTTTCCCTCATTATCAAGAAGTGAGCAATGCTTTCAACAGAACAAAAGTACAATATGACTTTTCTCTCCTTATGTTAAAACGTAAAATTTAATTTTTTGGAAAGAACATTTATTCATTTGATTTATTTGACTTATCGAATTTCATCTTAATAAGCTGCGGATGGGTAGGAAGACGGCTAATGTTTTCTAATAACACATGGCACAGAAGCACTACAGTACTGTTTTTTTTTTTTTAAATCTGTTTTCTTAATTATACCATAAAGCCCCAGGAACATAAATTGAGATGGGATGGGTTCTTGGGATTTTAAGAAAACACTCATATTTTGGTGAAATACTGACACATACTTTGGCTTTTTAATTATGTTTAAATATAGTATTTTGTAAAACAAAATGAAGCTTGATACATTTTTCAAAATATTTCAATGACTTGACACTTTACGTAGAAAACCTTTCTAGTGTCTCTCCCTCCCTCAGTCCCATCCTGTCCCTTCCCTTCCCTTCCCTTCCCTTCCTTTCCTTTCCTTTCCTTTTCCCTCCCTTCCTCCCTCCCTCCCTCCCTCCCTCCCTCCCTTCCTTCCTTCCTTTCTTCCTTCCTTCTTTCTTTCCGTCCTTCCTGCTTCCTTCCCTGTACTGTGGGGCTGACACCAGGGCTTTGCTGCATGGTTTGTTAGTGCTCTGACACTGAGCTATACCCATGGACCCCTTTTTAAAAAGTATTTTTTTAAAATTGAGACAAGGGCTCACTAAGTTACACAGGCTGCCCCTGACCTCAAACCTCTGATCCTCCTGCCTCTGCCTCCCAGATTGCTGGAATTACAGGCAGGCGCCACCATGCCTAGCATCTCCAGTGTTTTCAAAATGTAGAGAATGTGTACAACTGTTGGTTATTTCCCTTCAAAGTTTTTAGTGACCTTCTGGAAGAATTAAAATAGCCTTGTGATTTACCAGGTGCTTCAGAGAGTATAAAGATAAAAAAAATCTTTATTTCACAGTCAGTCTACAAATGCTATATGTAAAGCATTTCGAAAATGCTTCTTTAAACCTTCCAAACTTATGGACATAGTACTTTCAATTTCACTGCGGTAATTTCATTGTAATATTAATAATTCACCACTTACTAGTAGTTTAATGCCTTATTCTGAACTGACTAGCAGATGGAGAGGGAATGTGAAAAGCTGTAACGCAACATCGCATCTCCCCCCAAAAGTCTTGGTTCCATATTGGGCAAAGCTTTGCCACTTCCTGAGTTCATGTGTGGGCTGAGGCATGAACTGCTATGATTGGCTAGGCTGCTGAGAGTTGGGAGGAGTGGAGTCCGTTCTGGCCAATGTGCTTTGAGGGTGGGTGCGAGAAATAATGTCCAATGGAAAATAGTTGCATTTTAACAACCACGGAAGAATGGACGCTGAGCAAGCAAAGTTAACCTTTGTGCACTTAGTGGGGAATTTGCGTCACAATTTACCTGACAATTGCTAGCCATCGCATAAATGCATGCTTTAAAGATGTCTTGTGCATTTCTTTTACGTGGGCTTTGGTGTGCCAATGACATTTTCCCTAGACCAGACTAGCAAACAAAATGTAAAAAGAATTGTCTGAGCTAGACAGAAGCTCTTGCCAAACGGGGCTGGTTTTGGAAGGTTGCTCTGGGTTCTCTTTCTCCCAGGACTGCGTTGTTTCCTTTGAGCTCTTAGCCTTGCAACATTTGACACCTCACCTTATTCATTCATTATTGCCTCTTGTCTTAAGGTCTCGCTCTGCTTGACAAGTAAGGTCCTCTAGAGCGGAAACCGTGTATTGAATTTCCTAATTCTCCATTACAAATTGCTTGGCATATAAAAGACACCAAATAAACTCTTGGTTACATAAGTTTTGCAGATTGGAATAACATTCTCTAAAATACTAGTGAAAATCGCATTGTGAGAGACAGTATCGCACAATTTCCTCTCATATCATGGAGTAGCTCAAGTCCATGCTCCAAGGCCAGTAAGTCCTTGTTGTTAAAGTTACCAAAGAGCCCCATATTTTTATTTGGTACAGCATGTCTTTAATGTCTTATTTCAAATGATACTCCACTGATCCCTAAATATAAAAGTTACAAATGAATTCAGGAAGTGGATGAAGAAACAGAAGCAACTGCTAGTGGAAGATGTTTGTGCTCCATCCAACTCTCACAGGGAAGGGAGGATGGTTGAAAACATGACTAACTTCCCTTATGACTGCTATAGCTCTCACTGTCTTTTTTATAAACATCCTTGATACTACATCTTTTATCCTGTGAGAGACAAATCTCTGAGTTGTTGTTAGATGCCATCGAGTAGGTGTCTAACTCAGAGCGACCCTGCTTACAACAGGCAAAACACTATTGTCAATGCTTCTCTGCTGTTCATAGGGTTTTCAATGGCTGATTGTTTTGGGAGTGGGTTGCCAGGTCTGTCTCCCAAGCCTACAGCACCTGGTGTTCCCAGGTGGTCTCTCATCCAAGTACTAACCAGGCCCAACTCTGCTTAGCTTCTGAGATCTGACGGGATCAGACACCGCAGGGCTACAGCTTCAGGCTCAATGTCATAGGGCAGCTGTAAAAATATTCCCCCCAGGGAAAAGAATGAAACAACAGAGGTGTATTGTCTCAGTTCCGGAGGCTGAGAGACTGAGATCAAGGTGTTGGCTGGGCTGGGTCCTTCCGAGGCTGAGGAGAGAATTTTCTCCTGGCCTCTCTCCCAGCCTCAGATGGTTTGCTGGGGATTTTTGGCCTTCCTTTGGCACAGCAAAATGAATGTCTCGTTCAGATGATATAGTCTTCCTGTGTGCATGTCTCTGTCTCCAAATTTCCTCTTTTCATAAAGATACTAGTTAGGTTAGCTATACTTCAGTATTAACTCAGCATGACTAATTATACCTGCAATGACCTGCTTCCAAGTAAGGTCACCTCCTGGGGTATGGGGCTCCGGCATATGGATTTTAGGGGAACACAGGCCACTCCTAGCAGTACTACAAACCCACAATTTGCTGTCAATGCTCCCCCACCCACGAGAAACCCCTCATGTCAACCCTGATTCCCCCGCTATATCTCCCCCTGGGGGTTTCTGGGCAAGTATTTCCGAGTGATTGACAGTGCTTTCAAACGCATCTTTTCCAATGCTGCTTTCTCTCTGCCACCACCAACTGGGCCACAGAGAACCTCTGCCCTGTCCTTGCTGGCTACAGCTATCTCTCCCGGGCACTTGCACTTGTGCCCTGCATCCCTCTACCTGTGACCCCTTGGCATAATGATCCCTTCTGTGTGCCTTTCGGTGCCATCAGAGAGACATCAAGACATCACGTCTGCGTGTCCGCGTCTCACCAAGCTGCTAGAGAAAACAGATTCTCTGCTATGCTCGGAACAGCCTGTGCCTGCCAAGCATGCCCATCTCATCTGCTTGCCTTTGTGATCCATCAGCACACTCTCTTTTCCAGAATGTTCCTGGGTAGGTCCTGTGTGCACATTGTCTTTAGGCAGCTTCACCTCACCTTTCTTCCAGACATCCTCAGACAAGTCTGAGCACCACGGGATGCGTTGAACTTCATCTGGAGAGTTTATTCTTTCAGCGCTCTGTGTTCCTTTAGTGACAGCCCTTCGGAGGTCACCCAGCATCTTCATACTCCTTACTTCTGATAAATCGATAGCTGAGTTTGAATCTGATCATCTTCTTCACTGGGGTAAAATAATCAGATAATTGCTTTAAAATCTGCTGTGTGGGGTATTTGACTTTTAAAGAAGAAAAGGCAGGTGAAGAATAGGTTGTTTTTGTTGTTGTTAGGTGCTGTCGAGTCAATATCCGACTCATAGCGACCCTGCGTACAGCAGGAGAAACACTATTGGCAGTGCTTCTCTACTGTTCATAGGGTTTTCAATGGCGGACTGATTTTTGGGAGTGGGTTGCCAGGTCCGTCTCCCAAACCTACAGCACCTGGTGTTCCCAGGCGGTCTCCCATCCAAGTACTAACCAGGCCCGACCCTGCTTAGCTTCTGAGATCTGATGGGATCGGATGGCACAGGGCTACGACTGCACGCTATGTTTTACACATAGAGCCATGATATTTATCTAGGTGGGCCCAGGAGGCTGAGGGGTGGGAGGGTAGAATTGCTGCTTTGGGTGACAGTCCCTGTTGTGAAACCATCTTTATCTCATCCTTGACAGATGTTTCAGATGATAGAGGGGATGGGATGAACAAACGGCTGAGATGCAACCCAAGTAATATCTCTCTTGAACACACAAAAATGTTGTGATAAAAAAGAAAACCAAGCCAGGAAAGGTGAATGGGCATGCTCCGAATCACAGAGCCATCTGGAGGGATGACAGGGGCCTCTGGCTGAGGCCAGTGGATCTGTGCATTGAATCTTTCAGGTGGAGTATAGCTCAGACTTGATCTCTGATGTGGCTGGTATCACAGGTGGCCTAGAAATGACACACGTGGCAGCCAAGAGGACATTTAGAGAGGCAGGCTGGAGGCCACAGGATGTACCTGGCCACGTTGGGCCGGCCATGGAGGAGGCATTGGTAGGTCCCAGAGAAGTTGTGAGGAGCAGGAGGAGGTTGTCCACATGGAGTGAGGGGTAAGGGCTGACCAACTAGAATGTTCCCTCATAAACATGAAAACTGGGTGCTATTTGAAGAAATCATGGTTCATAAAAAAACATACATGCATTTATTCCCTTTTCTGTGTTTATCTGGAAAATAGAGTTTCCTATGCACCCTGCCTGCAGCCATAGCCCTGTGGCATCCGATCCCGTCAGATCTCAGAAGCCAAGCAGGGTCGGGCCTGGTTAGTCCTTGGATGGGAGACCGCCTGGGAACACCAGGTGCTGTAGGCTTGGGAGATGGACCTGGCAACCTCCTCCCAAAAATCAATCCGCCATTGAAAACCCTATGAACAGCAGAGAAGCACTGACAATAGTGTTTTGCCTGTTGTACGTAGGGTCGCTATGAGTTGGATGCCTACTCGATGGCACCTAACAACAACAACAACAACAATGCACCCTGGGCCATCTATAATAGGGATTGGGTCCCTTCGATTTGCATTATATAAAAGCATCCCGCCTGCAGCCATAGCCATGTGGCATCTGATCCCGTCAGATCTTGGAAGCTAAGCAGGGTCAGGCCTGGTTAGTACCTGGATGGGAGACCGCCTGAGAACACCAGAAGCTGTAGGCTTGGGAGAAGGACCTGGCAACCCCCTCCCAAAAATCAATCTGCCATTGAAAACCCTATGAACAGCAGAGAAGCACTGACAATAATGTTTCCCCTGTTGTACAGAGGGTCGCTATGAGTCGGATACCGACTTGACGGCACCTAACAACAACAACAAAAGCATCCCTGGGGATTCTGGTGTAGCCCATTAAAGACTAAAATTTGGAAATCAAAGCTCTAGTGGACCAACTGTGATCGAAAGCATCCACAATGGTATGTTAATACATAAGTATTTATTAGTAATCCCGTCTCCACAACACTCATTGTGCTACTTCCTTGTAGTCATTTACAGACACACTCAATTTGCACAGCATCCTTTCCAAACTTCTTATTTGAAAATAATTTCAAACTTAAAAATAAGATAATAATACGAAGCACACATATATCTTTTATTATATACATTTTTACTGTTGCTTTATCTTTTATATGTTCTTCTACACACACACACACACACACACACTTTTTTCTCTTGAACTATCTGAGAGTAAGTTACATATATCATAGCCCTTTAAACCTAAATTCTTTATGGGATATTGTCTTGCATAATCCTTATATGGTTACCACTTCAGTAGTTTTGACATTGATAAAATATTTTATCTAATCTCCCATTGTGTTTGAATTTTGTCTCTTGACCCACTAATGTCTATGAGCATTTCCTCCTCCAGCACAAGGTCCCTCTAGGGTCAGGTAGTACATTTAATTGCCCTGTCACGACAGTTTCCCTTCTTAATCTGAAACAGTCCCACAGGCTTTGTTGTGTTTTAGGACACTAGCATTTTGAGGAGTACAGTCACTTGAGCCCCCGCTGCTGTGCAAAGAACAAGTCTAATTTTGGGCTTCTCTGGTGTTTCCTTGTGATTAGATTCAGGTGGTATATGCTGTGCTGAAGTACTGCATAGGGGCTAGTGTGTCTTACTCAGGGTACCATATCTGCAGATACTCAGTGGCCCCCAAACCCCCTTTGAAGATGTTAATGTTCGTCACCTGGTTAGAGTGGTACTGGATATCCTCATCAATTATTATTTTCACCCTTGTAATTAGTAAACAGTCAATGATATTACATTTTAAGATTATGCTAATATCTTCATCTTCATAAAAAATTCTACTTAGATTTAGGTTCATAGACAATTCTTGCCTAATCCAGTCTTTACTATGATGATTCCAAAAGGTTGATTTTCCAACTCTTGACATTCCCGCCACATCTTACTAATTAGATATTGTTGTAGGACCTATCCCTCTCCTTATTTATTAAGTACTTATGAAATCCTAGTTATCAACAGGTCTTTATTGTTTTTGGTTTTCAGATTGTCCCCAATTTAACCAGTGGGAGCTCCTTTGAGTGGCTTTTATGTTTTAGTGACATACTAACACTAGATTTTGAGTACTTTATTACTTTCTAGCTCATCTTGACTCTACTTGGTCCCAGCCCTGGAATTAATTGTTTCTCTGTAGAATCTTGATTCCTTTTAATGGGGAATGATACTAGAAATCAAGATCTTAGTGTAGTAATCTCTACTTATTTTGGGGGAATACATTCTAAGACCCCTGTAGATGCCTGAAACTATTGTTGTTGTTGTTGTTAGGTGCCATAGAGTCGGTATCGGACTCGTAGCGACCCTCATAGGGTTTTCAATGGCTGACTGTTTCGGGATTGCCTTGGGAGTGGATCGCCATGTCCTTCTCCCATTTTTGCAGTGCTGGAAATTGAACTTGGGACCTCAGAGACTGCAGTGCTCTACCAACTGAGCTAAATCCCAGCCCAAAGAGATTGGAGATGTAGCTCAGCGGTGGTGGTTGTTGTTAGGTGACGTCGAGTTCTGTCTGACTCGTAGCAACCCTCATAGGGTTTTCAATGGCTGTTTGGAGATTGCCTTGGGAGTGGATTGCCACATCCTTCTCCCATCCTGAAACTATACATAGTGTCAAATCTTATATCTGATTGTAATCTGCCTCTTATTTTATAGTGCTCTAAAACTGGTGAGAAGGTACAGATTACAATCAAGAATACTCAGTATACAATTGACCTGACAACTAAGATGGCTACTAAGTGACTAATGGGATGGTAGCATATATAGTATGGATACAGTGCATTAAAGAATATTCACATCTGGGATTGGACAGAGCCAGACAACACAAGATTTCATTATACTAGTCATAAAGTATGGAATTTAAAACTGGAGAATTGTTTATTTCGGAACTTTCCATTTAGTGTTTTCAAACTGCAATTGACCATAGATAACTGAACAGCAGAGAGTGAAACTGAGGTTAAGGTGGTATCACCTTTGCTAGGTGTGCTCATGGGTACCAGAATATCTTTGTTCCTTGACTCCTTTAGTGAGCAGAGGTAGAAAATATGTGAATGTAAAATACCAGTACATACATGTGCAAACAAATACACATACAGATATTCTTAAATAATCACAGATATTTTAGAAATCATGAGTTCATTCTAATACCTCTATCTTCACAGAGTTCTGTCTTCTTCTATTACATAATTGTATGTTCCTTTTTCCACACCAAGAACCCTGTCGCTCATCAACACCAGTGTGTTATACCTTTGCTCAATCCTTCAATACATAAAACAGTTTCAGAATTTCTTTGCCCCTTGAACCTACACTTATGACAAGAAATTAACCTACTAAAAAGTGGTCAGGATTTATTTGCAATTCTCTTATCCCATCCCACTCTGCCCCAAACTGAGGTTACACAGTCAAATACTGTGCTCATTAGTTGCTTGGATTTCTTCTCCTCCATCTCTCTGTGCCTTCCTCCCTCCTTTCTTTCCATTTCCTCTTTCCAGCCCAGAGGACATTTAGAGAGGCAGGCTGGAGGCTATAGGATGTACATGGCCACGTTTGGCCTGCCATGAAGGAGACATTGGTAGGTCATAGAGAAGCTGTGAGGAGCAGGAGGAGGTTATCCACATGGAGTGATTTCCATCTCTTTGGCTTTCTTCTTTATCTCTCTTTATCATGATCTGATACTCATTTGAACTACAAGGATCTTCATTTTCATTTGCTTTTGGTTTTAGTGGATCCCCTTCCCATTCTCACTGATTCTGTTTTATTTTCAAATATGAGGACCATTCACAGCCCTTCAAGGCCAAAATACAGCAGGGCTGTATTTTGCTTATAAAAGCAGCACTTTCCCTGCTGTTCTCTTACTCTCACCATTTCTCCTGGCAAGTAACTCAACATTGTTATTGTTTTCTGATGTCCCTCCTCCTCCTCCTCTTCCTCTTCCTCTCCCTCCTCCTCTTCCACCTCCTCTTCTTCCTCCTCCTCTTCTTCCTCTTATTATTCTTCCTTCTCTTCCTCTTCTTCCTCCTCTTCCTCCTCCTCCTCTTCCTCCTTCACTTCTTTCTCCTCTTCCTCCTCCTCTTCTTCTTCTTCCTCCTCTTATTCCTACTCCTCTTCCTGCCCCTCCTCCTTATCTGTCCTCCTCCTCCTCTTCCTCCACCTCTTCCTCTTCCTTCTCCTCTTCTTCCTCCTCCTTTTCCTCCTCCTTATTCATCCTCTTCCTTATTCATCCTCCTCCTCCTCTTCCTCCACCTCTTCCACATCCTCTTCTTCCTCCTCCTTATTCCTTTTTTCTTCCTCAGCAAAAATAATCCAACACACGTTGTCCTTGTATTTTTTTCTTCTCCTGACACAAAAATGGCAGAACCTTAATGCTTCTTCTCACTTTGTTGAAATCCACAATACTTATATTTCAGCCCACATTTCTTCTCAGTTGAGCCGCACGAACTGTGCCAAGGAGTTCACGTCCCGCTGAACTCAGTTTCTTCATCTGCCGCATGTGGGCATTTTAAAAAGTCTATGTTTCTCTTGTTGTTGTTGTTGTTGTTGTTAGGTGCTGTCGAGTCAGTATCCGACTCATAGCGACCCTCATAGGTTTTCAATGGCTGAGTGCTTCGGGATTGCCTTGGGAGTGGATTGCCAGGTCCTTCTCCCATTTTTGAGGTGCTGGGAATTGAACTCAGGGCCTCAGAGACTGCAGCGCAGCACTACCCACTGAGCTAAATCCCAGCCCATGTTTCTCTTATCTCTTACCATAAATATTTTGACCATGTAATAAATTTACTTTTCCTCTTCTTATCCATTATAAATTCAAATGTGTATTCAAAGCTAAGGGGAAAAAGCCTCAAACAGACACTTTGGAGAATTTGGAATTGAGCCAGGGCTGAGGTAAGCCCTTTTGTAGCACAATAAGCACTTCTAACGCTTTCCACGTCTAGACGCTCTGCTCAGCGCTGGCCCCTCTGTGTCATCTTAAAGTTCTTGTCCATGGAGGACCTGCCCAATGGAGGACTCAGTACTCCTCTGCTTTCCAGGAGAGCCTGCAAGATCCATTCAAGAGTTGTATTCATTCAGGGGTGATTGGTCCCTAGCTCTCTCAGGGCAAAGTCCTTTCATAGACTCTAGGGTCTTCCCAACAAACCCTGTTGTGCAAGACTGAAGCACTATAAAGTGAGCTGCCTTAAATGCATATGACTACACTATAGTCTCTCCCTCCTATGAGGATTAGGAGCTTGAGAATTCCCCTTGAAGGTGACTCAACTGAGAAAGTCAAAAACCTCAGAGGGAGTATAGGGGAAAGGGGAGTTAACTTTGGAATGCTCCCAAATTTGTTAATCTTCCCTAAAACAGGAGAGCTGGTACATTCAACAAAGCAGTGGCGGCAATTTCTATGTACTGTTGTTGTTGTTGTTATTGTTAGGTGCAGTCGAGTTGGTATCCGACTCAAAGCGACCCTACATGCAACAGGCGAAACACTATTGTCAGTGCATACAACAGGTGAAACACTATTGCCAGTGCTTCTGTGCTGTTCATAGGGTTTTCAATGGTGGACTGATTTTTGGGAGTGGATTGCCAGGTCCTTCTCCCAAGCCTATAGTACCTACCTGGTGTTCTCAGGCGGTCTCCCATCCAAGTACTAACCAGGCCCGACCCTGCTTAGCTTCCGAAATCTAATGGGATTGGCTGCCATAGGGCTACAGCTGCAGGCTTATGTACTGTTAGTTCATCTTTATTCATGATTTCTTTTTCTTTTTTCTATTTTTGTTTTCTTGAGACAGTCTATAACTATGTAGCCCAGGCTGGCCTTGAACTCATGATCTTCCTGCCTTAGCCTCCTGTGTGCTGGGACTACAAGCATGCACCACCATGCCTGGTCCAGGCCAACTTCTTCTAAAGAATCTCTTCCAATCTGCCTTTGGCTGCAGTTTTAAGAGGTAATTAACATTGCTTTGTGGTCCAAAGGACACAAACCTCCTGCCATTGAGGGTGTGAATCTGATTCTCCAGCCTAGAGTGGTCAGCATGTTCCTGATGAATCAGTGAGTGCTGGTTTCCAGGTTAAGCCAAGGACCCAAAAAGCGATGGTAGCTTGGATCTACCTTCAAAAGAAAGAGAGGAAGAACAAAAGATGTTCAGTCAGCCATCATGGCGCAGCCCATGGTTATTTCTTAAGCTCCTACCACGTGCCACAGAGTGTAGCCTTCCTTTCTTTCCCCCAAAGCTTCTCCAGGCCAAAACTTTCCCTCTGTCCCTGAAGTTCTATTCCCAGAATCCTTCTTTTTCCTGTTTTTGTCAGCCAGAGAGACTTAAAATTCATAGACATCAGAAACAAAGATTGATAGGAAGGTAACTGATGCCTGCCTGCTTGTTCTAATATCTCCATGGCTGGTGAGCAAAGACTCTCTCATTCCCCTTTCATTGGTTTTGTTGTTACAGAAACAAAGCTCAAGTGAGTTCTGATAGCTACAAGGCTGTGTGTGATTCAAGGGGAGCCTACTGGGCACTGGAGCACTAAGCCTAGGTCTTGGGATGTACAGACACAGCAAGTTGAGAGCAGCAGCTGAGCCTTGGTCTTGGGACTCAGAGCACTGTTTGGGCCATGTGACCTTGGGCACCTGGCTTCACTTCTTGGCCTTGGTTCCTCATCTGTAAAGTATGATAAAGGAAATAACTTCCTTCATGGGGCGGTTGTGACTTTAAGTAACTTAAATATGAATTATTTAGATTAGTACCTGCCCCATGGTAAGAGTGAATGAGACAAAGAAGGTTCAATCCCCACTTCCAATCCCCAAGTTACTCTTCTATTTACAGACACCTCTCTTTAGTCAGTCCTGGGATCCTTTCTGCAAAATATAGATACAATGTATCTGTGAGGAGTACACAAGTTCAGGCAAGATAGCTCCTGCCTGTGCAGTGTTTAAAGAGAGGGAGCCCCCTTCTGTTGTAAATGTCACAGAAACCAAATGGCATAGGTGTGTCTTCAATGCTGCATGAACACTCTACATTGGCTTTTAAGGTTCTTTTTGCATCTGATGGAATTGATTCCCATCCTACCCCACTGCAACATGAGCCACATTCTAGAAATGTGAAGAGCGAGGATGGGCAGCAGAGACCAAATGTGATGGTGGTGGCAATGGGAAGTGTGAATGTTCAGAATGACAGTGGTGGTAGTGGTGCTGGTAGTAACCAAATAACAGCAAGAGGTGTAGCAGCCTGTTTTCCATTGCTATAACAAAATACCTAAGGCTAGGTGATGCATAAAGTAAACAGATTGATTTAGCTCACAGTTTTAGTGGTTCAAGAGCATGGCACTGACATGTGCATGGTGCTGTGAGGGCTCCCTTAGCTGTATATATGGCAACATAGTGGGAGCACCTGAGAGAAGGACAGATCACATGGTAGACAGGAGGCCAGAGAATGATTCAAAATTTAGCCTTGCTCTTTTAAAACAACTCAGACTGTTGGGAACAAACTGAGGTCTCATGAGAACTGCTTTAATCCTTTCTAAAGGCAGCACCTCCAGTAACTTCAACACTTCCTCTTAGCCCCCATCTCTTAAAGGGCTACCACTTCCCAGAATTGCCACACTGAGGTCATTTTTTGTTTGTTTTTGTCAGTACATGCAGATTGAATCCAAGGCCTCTCACATACTTTGCAAGTGCTCCACCACTGAGCTGCACCCCCAGCCCATTTTTAATTTTTTATTTTGGGTCAGGGTCTCACTAAGTTATACAGGCTGCCTCTGGTCTTCAACTCATGATCCTACTGCCTCTGCCTCCCGAGTCTCTGGGATCGAGTTACAGGTGTGCACCACCATGCCTGGCAATCACACTGAGGTTTAAAATGTTTTAAAGTAATTATAAGTACTGGGGTAAGCCACAATACTGCTTTTTTCTTTTGAGCACAGTTTGTGTTTGTGTGCGTGTATGTGTGCATGTGTGTGTTAGAGATGAATTTGTCTAGTTATTTAAAGAGCCAGCAGTGAAAGTCTATCTTTTTGATTAAGTAATGCTTTTTTTCCTTTTCTTTTTTCTTTTCTTCTTCTTCTTTTTTTTTTTTTTTTTTTTTTTTTTTTTTTTTTTTTTTTTTTTTTTTTTTTTTTTTTTTTTTTTTTTTTTTTTTTTTTTACTTTTTGAGACAGGGTCTTGCTAAGTTACGCAGACTGCCTCTGGTCTTGAACTTGCGATCCTCCTGCCTCCATCTGCCGAGCCCCTGAGATCATAGGCGTGTGCCACTGTGCCCGGCTTTGCATTTTTATAAATGTGATGAAAGAGATTTAACCATCCACTTTTAAGATGGACACCTAGGACATCTTTTTACACCCAAAACAACCACATTGAGCTCCCCAATTCAATTTTAGAAAGACTTCTTAAATCCAGCATTTAAAAGGGAAACTTGGATATTTATCCAGAGCACCTGGAGAATCTATCAATTCAAAATAAGAGGGAAAGAAAAAGAAAGAGGGAAGAAAGAACAAACTAAGAAGGAAAGAGGAAGGGAGAGCGGGAGGGAGAGAAGAGTTCAGAAGGCTGTGCTGTGACTCCTGTCTGTAACTGGAAAGTGTGTTTTCACATCACCATAAGGTACTGCAAGCCAGGGACCAACTCTCTATAGGCTGTGCTCATGAAACTACTAATAGATTCCTTGAGGGAATCCGTCCCTTATTGATGGAAGGTGAATAACATTCACAAAGGCTGGCTGGCTAAATGACCTCACACAATCTCTTCAGGGCCACAGGAGTTAGGAGTATACTTGTGAGTTGTTTTTCTTTGCTTCTTGGTTTTTGTTGTGACTGCATTTAATGATCTACTAAAGAACTAGCCCTGTGGAATCCAATCCCGTCAGATCTCAGAAGCTAAGCAGGGTCGGGCCTGGTTATTACCTGGATGGGAGACCGCCTGGGAACACCAGAAGCTGTAGGCTTGGGAGAAGGACCTGGCAACCCCCTCCCAAAAATCAATCTGCCATTGAAAACCCTATGAACAGCAAGAAGCACTGACAATAGTGTTTCCCCTGTTGTACAGAGGGTCGCTATGAGTCGGATACGGACTCGACGGCACCTAACAACAACAACAACAAAGAACTGATTGCTTGGTTGAGATCACTCTAGGTCAGCCTCTTCCTCCTCCATTTTCCTCTTTCTCCTTCTCCTCCTTCCTCCTTTTATTCTTTCCTCTTTTGCCTCCTACTTATCCTATCCCTCCTCCTCCTCCTCCTCTATTTGGATACAGATTTTACCTTCTTAGAAAGCATTGGATTTGTGAATGGACTATGCCCAACAAAAAAATGGATAAACTTCAATTATGCAGGTCTTCAATTGTATGGTGATTGCTATAGTTTAGATTTGGAATGGTCCCCAAACCTGAATGTACATAGTATGAATCTAAGAAAATTGTTGTTGTTGTTAGGTGCTGTTGAGTCGGTATCTGACTCATAGCGACCCTGTATACAGCAGGGGAAACACTATTGTCAGTGCTTTTCTGCTGTTCATAGGGTTTTCAATGGCAGATTGATTTTTGGGAGGGGGTTGCCAGGTCCTTCTCCCAGCCTACAGCTTCTGGTGTTCCCAGGCGGTCTCCCATCCAGGTACTAACCAGGCCCGACCCTGCTTAGCTTCCGAGATCTGACAGGATCGGATGCCACAGGGCTATAGCTGCAGGCATCCTAAGAAAATTAGAAATCATCAAAAGGGAAATGGAGCACATAAACATTGACATTCTGGCCAACAGTGAGCTAAAATGGATTGGCACGGGCCATTTTGAATCAGATAATCATATAGTCTACTATGCTGGGAATGACAAAGGGAAATGGGGTTGCATTCATCATCAAAGATGACATCTCAAGATATGTCCTGAAGTACAATGCTGTCAGAATAATATCCGTACACCTACAAGGAAGTCCAGTTAACGTGACTGTTCAAATTTATGCACCCACCACTAAGGTCACAAATGAAGATACGGAAGATTTTTATGAGCTCTTGTAATCTAAAATAGATTGAATATGCAATCAAGATCTACTGATAATTACTGGTGACTAGAATGGAAAAGTTGGAAACAAAGAAGGAGGCTTTGTAGTTGGAAAATACAGCATTTGTGACAGAAATGATCCTGAAGATCACATGATAGAATTTTGTCAGACCAAGCAAAATTTTTCTAAAGATCACTCAAAAGTGACTGCAGCAGTATATAGATAGGGGACTGCCAGAAAATCAAGCCAGATTCAGAAGAGGGCATGGAACCAGGGACATCATTGTTGATGTCCGATGGATATTAGCTGAAAGCAGAGAATATCAGAAAGATATCTACCTATATTTTATTGACTATGCAAAGGCATTTGACTGTGTGGATCATAACAAATTATGGATACCACTGTGAAGAACAGGAATACCAGAACACTTAATTGTTCTCATGAGGAATCTGTACATGGACCAAGAGGCAGTTGTTCAAACAGAATAAGGAAGCATTGTATGGTTTAGAGTCAAGAAAGGTGTGTGTCAGAACTGTATCCTTTCACTGTATCTCTTCAATCACTATTCTGGGCAAATAATTTGAGAAGTTGGACTTTTTGAAGAAGAACAAGGCGTCATGACTGGAGAAAGACTCATTAACAACCTGCATCATGCAGATAACACAACTCTGCTTGTGAAAGTAAAGAGGATTTGAAATATTTACTGATGAAGATCAAAGAACACACCCCTCAGTATGGATTGTACTTCAACATCAAGAAAACAAAAATCCTTACAACTGGCTGAGTACACAACTTCATAATAAATGAAGAAAAGATTGAGATTGTCCAGGATTTTGCTTTACTTGGTTCTACAATCAACACCTGCAGAAGCAGCAGTCAAGAAATCAAAAGACACATTGTATTGGGAAAAGCTGTTGCAAAAGATCTCTATAAAGTGTTGAAAAGTAAAGGTGTCACATTGAAGACAAAGGTGCCTGACTCATGCCATGGTATTTTCAATCACATCATAGACTTGTGAAAGCTGGACATTGACTAAGGGAGACAGGAGAAGAATTGATGTTTTTGAATTATGGTGCTAGAGACGTCTATTGAATATACCATGGCCTGCCAAAAGAACCAACAAATCTGCCCTAGAAGAAATGCAACCAGAGTGCTCCTTGGAAGCAGGGATAGCTAGACTGCATCTTACCTATTTTGGACGTGCTGTCAGGTGGGGCCAGTCCCTGGAGAAGAAAATCATGGTTGAGAGAGTGTTGAGTCAATGAAGAAAGGAAAATTCTCAACTAGATGGATTGACACAGTGTCTGCAACAATGGGCTTAGCCATAAAAAGATCGTGTGCCTGGCACAGAATCGTGGAGTATTTTGCTGTGTTGTACAAAGGATCGCTAGGAGTCAGACCGGACTGGGTCAAACCTAATAACAGCAACAACATTCATTCAAGGGGGGTGATTTTTAGAAGTAGACTCATCCTTATCACAGATGACTGCTATAGACTCCGTCTAGAGCCTGGCGTGGGCCTTCCAGACATAATAAGGAAACAGGTCCAGCCTTCAAGCCTTTATTACCTGGTAATAAATAAATAGACCAAAGTCTTATCAGTACAAGACACAGCAGGGAACAAGGGACAATGGCAAGTGTGTTTTTATTGTAGTACAGAAGAAAAATGCAAGCCAATTAGGAAACTGGTTTGGACAATATATGTTGATTTCTACCACCCCCCCCCACATTTTAGTTTGCTTAAGAGACATCGGTACATTTCTATATACATACTTACTGTGCTGGTAGAATAGAGCATTCTTGCTTTTTGACACCAGCTCCTCAGCTTGTTGGTGTAAAATCTCTGCCTCCTGCCAGCCGGCTGGCTCAAACCAAGCATCATTTGTCTTCTCAACAATCCGAGCCTCACTGCAGTTGCTTGTAGCAATTAGGACTTGTTGTGTGGAAAGACTCGAGTGTTGACTGAACCAATTAAAAGATCAATTAGTGCAGTGCAAGTGCTTAGAGAAGTAGTTTTCTGTGACATGGAGCCGGTTTTCCATCAGCATAGAGAGCCACCCGTGACATCAACATTTAGGAGTATGGATTCTTTTTCCTTAACTCCTTTTCTTTTATCACTCTCTGTGCACTATTGAACATTTAGTGGAAGCTGTTAGCCAGTGGGCTCACAAAGATAGCTTTTCTTGCAGTACGACTTCCATTTGTAATAATTAAATAATCATAATTAGGTAAAAATAATATCATTGAATTTATACACATTTTATTTTGCTTTTGGTGTGGCAATCGTTTGCCTGTAGCCATAGCCCTGTGGCATCTGATCCCATCAGATCTTGGAAGCTAAGCAGGGTCTGGCCTGGTTAGTACCTGGATGGGAGAC
The DNA here is from genome assembly GCA_007922755.1 of Pedetes capensis. Classification (NCBI taxonomy): domain Eukaryota; kingdom Metazoa; phylum Chordata; class Mammalia; order Rodentia; family Pedetidae; genus Pedetes; species Pedetes capensis. Next base: position 24,558 of record VMDO01011713.1, read on the forward strand.
CTCCGGGGAACACCAGAAGCTGTAGGCTTGGGAGAAGGACCTGGCAACCCCCTCCCAAAAATCAATCTGCCATTGAAAACCCTACGAACAGCAGAGAAGCACTGACAATAGTGTTTCCTGTGTGGTACAGAGGGTCGCTATGAGTCGGATACCGACTCGACGGCACCTAACAACAACAACAATGGCAATAGTTTATTCAAAGAAGTTATTTTCCTGGCAGTTATTTATCTATGGTTTGAACTTCTTGCTGCTGTTTTTATATGTTACAAATAAGCCTTCTGTTTGCTTTTAGTTTTTCTTTCTCTGTTGGAACCTCAACCTATGTATGTCACATTGAACTTCCAGATTTCCAAAGGCATAACTCCAGTTGTTGTTAGGTGCCGTAGAGTTGGTATCGGACACATAGTGACCCTACCTACAGCAGGGGAAACACTATTGTCAGTGCTCCTCTGCTGTTCATAGGGATTTCAATGGCAGATTGATTTTGGGGAGTGGGTTGCCAGGTCTGTCTCCCAAGCCTACAGCACCTGGGGTTCCCAGGCAGTCTCCCATCCAACTACTAACCAGGCCTGACCCTGCTTAGCTTCTGAGATCTAATGGGATTGGATGCCACAGGGCTACAGTTGCAGGCATAACTCCAGTAGGCAATGCATAATAATGGACTCCACCTGATTTTTTCAAGGTGAAATGTCTTTGTTCGGCAAGCATTTATGCAATTAGTGGAGAGCAAAAGGAAACCTGCTCAAAGTGCACACGTTTCTTATCCTGCAGGGGAAGAGGTGAGGGTGAATTCTGGAGGTGATGAGTGTGTGGCCAGGAGCAGGTCTTCAAGTCCTAGGCTTCCTTCTCTGCTTCCTGCAATCCTTCAAAAGAAGGGGGGGGGGAGAGAGAGAGAGAGAGAGAGAGAGAGAGAGAGAGAGACAGACAGACAGACAGACAGACAGACAGACAGACAGACTGACACTGACTCACTGGAAACCAGCAGGGGAAATTGTTAGGGGAGTCATCTCCAGGCTTTGATGTGACACTCCTATAAGGAAGTTCTGTCCTTGATGAACTGAAATGGACTGGAGACCTTCTGTCCGCACTGAGGCAGGTCACATGGTCTCCCTTTCATAGCCTCTCACCTGGTTCCTGCCCCATTTCCTACTTGTCTTGGGATTTTGCTGCAAACGCCAGTAACACAAGGTAAGCGGACTTGACATTGAGGAGGGATATGACTCCTATAGGGGGCGCCCTAAAGACAGCTGTGCCCAGAATGCCAGGACAGTTCCTATTTGAGAGTCACCAGGAGTGAGGCCAAACAAGCTGGGGCCAGATTTTGAAAGTGTTTGAATACTAGAAGGAGATTTGTCAGGTGAGGGGTAAGGAGTGACCCAGGGGCCATGATGAGCTTGGGGTTTTACGAGGAGCCTCTTGTTCAAGCATCATTGATTGCTTATATGGAGATGGCCAAGAGTTAGGGAAACCAGCCAGGGATCAAATAATCTAAGTCCTAATCTATAGTGAGAACACACAAGCACACTAATACACGCACACAGGCGCGCGCACGCGCGCACACACACACACACACACACACACACACACACACACACACACACAGTGGAGAAGAGAATCTTTCTAATAGAAGAAACTGTTGGGAAGACGGCCCAAGTTCAAGTGCCAGAATTGGCTGCTTAGTCGTGGTGTGAGCTTGACTGGTCTCTTGGTGTCGCAGAGTTGGCTTTTGGATCTGTAAAGGAAGATGGCTCTCCTTCCCCCGTCACTGTCCTGGGTAACTCTGAAGATCTGATGATGAAGGTATACAAGGGCACCTCCTAAACGAGGGGGCAGCCTGGAACCCAAGGCAGTGTTGCTATAAGAGAAAGAATATCCTATGGCTTGGCCACTGAAAAGGCAAGAAGAGAGGACACTGCCTCAGGTGGCTCTTGGCTCTCTGCACAGACAGCGGGAGAACAAGTGAGGTTAGGGTGGAAGCCAGGCACCTTGGGGACCTTGGGACATGTGTGTCTAGTCTGGATTTGAATATGGTTGAGCCATGCACAAGTGACGGGGTGTGGAAGCGAGCTGCAAAGTCAGGGTGGAAGCCCCAGTGAGGTCCAGGTGGGCTGAAATTGTAACAGCACTTACATTCTCTGTTGTCCCAGAACAACTGTGAGGAAAGGGCCACTAGTTAACGTTCCCTAGAGTTCACGTTGTGGTTTTTTTTTATGGATAATCACCATTGAAATTCTGCGTTAGATACAGGCCAAGAATATTTAGGCTATTAGTTGATTACACTATATTACATGAAGAGTAAATTAACAGTAGTGGAACCATGGTCCATGTCTGCCTGACCGAGAGGTTCTCAGGGTGTGGGGTTCGGGTGCTAAGACTGAAAGTCCAGAGCAGGTCAGGATGGGACACACAGTCACCCACTAGGCTGGGAAGAAACAGGAGGAGGTGAAATGAGGATTTCTAGGTAACAGAATGGCTCCTCCAAGGCCCAGGAGCCTGATATGGGGGTAGGAATTGCCATCTGCACATGTTCTGGTTTCATAGAGTAACTCTAAGTAGTTACCAGGTCTTGTGATGTTTAGGAAAGTGCCAGAAAGTTCTATCCAGGGAAGAAATAATGCTGGCTTGCTCAGAATTCCAAACCCAGCAGGGTCGCCGTCATCAGGTTAGGAGGGCACCTGGGAGAAGGAAACAGAGTTGATAACAGTTAGACCAAGTCATAAGGCAGTGTGGGCACTTCAGGAGCTTCAAGGTTTCGTAAAATTACTCTAAAGAAATATCTTTCTGTGGGCTTGATGTGAGATTATGTTTACCTGGAGTTCAAGGTAGAATCGTTCAGTTCATCTTCCTCATTTTAAACAAAGACCCTCAAATAAAAAACAAACACTGGCATGAGGCAGGACTGACGCCCAGTGTTCCCATGTCACCTCTCAGGAAGAAAGCACTGGCCGACCTCACCAAGGCTGCTGTGGTCTCACCAGGTGAGGCCTAACTGCTCGAAGGGGGAGATCCTAGCCATGCCATGAACCTGGGGCAAGAATGAGCTAAGCCAAGCTACTCTGAGCCTTCAGCCTTTCTGCCACTGCTGACTCCTTGGCCTGACCCTGGGCATTCATGGGTGATGCAGCATTAAAGAGGCCTCCAAGGACAGAGGAAGCCAACAGAGTCACAGGAAAACCAACAGCTGTAACTGGATATTCTAGATTTTGTTTTTATTTTCAATGTGGGGATTGAACCCAGGGTCTTGTGCATGCTAGGCAAGTGCCCTACCCCTGAGCCACACTCAGAGCCCTCTAAGTTTTCTTTTCAGTTATACACGGGTTGTTTTGCATTGAATCATGTCCACCCTCTCAAGTTCATACTCTGAAGACCCAACCCCAAGTATCTCAGAATTTTCCCTCAATTGGAAAATGAGGCCATTGAAGGAGTAATTAGCTAAGCCGAGGTCAAGATCACTATGGTGAGCCCTAATCTGACACATGACTAGTGTCCTTACTAAGAGGGGAAATTTGAGCACGGGTATACACACACACACACATACACACACACACACACACACAGCCATGAACATGGAAACTGTGATGAAGGTGATGCTTCTCTAAGCCAAGGAATGCAAGGATGGTTAGAAAGAGACATGGCACGGAGCCTCCCTCACAGCCTCAGGAGGGACCAGCCCAGTGGACACCTGGATCCTGGCATTTTGGTCAGAATTCTGAGAAAATAATAGTTTGATTTTCAAGCCACTCAGTTGTTGTTGTTAGGTGCCATTGAGCCGTGTTTGATTCATAGCGACCCTCATAGGGTTTTCAGTGGCTGACTGTTTTGGAATTGCCTTGGGAGTGGATTGCCACATCTATCTCCCATAAAATACTCAGTGATGCTTCATTGCAGCCGCTCCAGGAAACTAATACAGTGGCCAAGTTTATTTGTATAATTTTCCACCTTAAAAAAACACAGAATACTACTTTACTAGAATGTATTTGCCTTCAGGTAAGTAAGAAATAAATAACTGTTTGAGAGATTACCTCTAAACATAATGGAAAATCATCAGACAAAGTAGGAAAAGACCAGAAACATTTCTGCGCAGTGGGGTTAAAGAACATTTTCTAATAATCATGATTGACAACCCCCACTTGTTTACAAGGAGGATTTTCTCACTCTCCAGCACTCATCATTTATGAAACTAAATATTAGTGAAAGGCCTCAGAAGATTTCCAATAAAACTGCTAAAAGACTCTTTTGATCTCTGGGCAGCTCTGAGGACAGATACGACTTGGTTCCTTCTGGAAAATGCTTTGTTCTTGGGCCTCCACTTAAAGAGGCAGCGGGAAAGCATATAATGCATCAGGCTTTCTTTCTTTGTAGAACAAAGTTAATCTAAGTCCTTATCATATGAAACTGTACTGGGATGTAATCTTTGTGAAGACATAAATAATTCTCCATAATACATTTTGGCTCTACTTTGATCCTTCCATATATTTCTTTATGGCAAAAGGGTCTTAGAAACCTTAGTTTACTTGTTTAGAGGTTAGTTAAATAAAGTTACTTTTATAATACTAGAGTCTTAAGATTGTGTTTTAATAATAAGCTGCTAAAAGGACAGAGATCATTTTACTAGTTCCTGAAACATTCTAAATTACATGCCAGACCCCCTTCCTGTTCCAACGCCAGTGCCAATGCCATGGACTGACATTTTTGTATCCAGTTGTCTCCTATTTCATTATTAACTATTTCATTATAATATTAACTCTGCACATGGACTTAAAAAGATTCTTTTAACTCCCTTGAAAATTGTAATACTCAGGTGAAAGGCTCCTCACTTCTCTGCTTTACCCACTCTCCGATCTCTCTGCCCTACTCCTCCTGTGGATTGGTTGGTTTGGGGTGGCCAGCTGGAGAGGAAGACAAAATCCTGTTGTGGTTGTTAGGTGCCATCAAGTCGGTATCTGACTCATAGCGACCCTCATAGGGTTTTCAATGGCTGACTTTCCGGATTGCCTTGGGAGTGGATTGCCAGGTCCTTCTCCCATTTTTGCGGTGCTGGGACTTGAACTCGGGACCTCAGAGACTGCAGCGCAGTGCTCTACCAACTGAGCTAAATCCCAGCCTGATGAAATCTTAGGAGGTCCCAAATGCCACAATGAAGATCTGAGGCCCCTCTGATGCAAAGGGAGCTGTTGAAGAATTCAATATAAGGGAATGTTACAAGTCAGATTTGCATCTAGGAAAAGCCACTATGGAAGGAGCTTAGAGCCTGGGTCCTTGACCGTGGTGTGGCCATGTAAGACTAGATCCAGTGTGACTCAGGCCAGGGGCCACTGAAGTGGTAAATCATGGTGGTACTGTGGGTGGAGAGGACAGGTAGGAGGCAGCTCCAATAAGGCTACCCACTGTCGGGTCCCATGCCTTAGTCACTTCTCTGCTAAAACACAGGTGGTATTGATGGCTCGATCCATCCTTTTAAAACTTAGTGGTTAGTGCTGCTCAATGAATAATAAAACAAAATCAAGAGTCATCATTTGGCCCTGGATGTTTCCATCCAGATGATATTAGTCTCATCCTAATTAATTCAAGAAATCACAGGTCCAGCACCTCGGTCAGGTTGAACTCTTGAACACATGTAGAATTCCCTGGGCCAGTTCAGGTGGTCAGCTAACTCGCTGCCTGTCCTTATTGTATTTGTGCTCACAACACCTGGGTGTCATCCTTCTCTGATATTCCCAGGGTGTGTGCAGAGAGGACGCCAAGCTGTGTCCAGGTGGGGCCAGCAGGTGTTTGCTCAGCTGCGCTGTGAACACGTGTTCCGTTGACATGTGGCTGAGGGAAATGGTTTGCTGTCCCTCACAGTCAGGCCTGTGCTGTGACATCAGAAGGAGCCTGCCAGTTCCTCTGAGGAATATCTCATATTGACCAGAGGCTGAGAGAAGGCCAGACGGAGTTGCTCAAAGTTTGCCGAGATGACACCTTGTCCAAGACGGAGGTCCAGGGAAGCCTGCCTGCCAGGTGTGACCAGATCCATTTCACAGGAGAGCCAATAGGTGGCAGAGCGATCTTTCCTACACTCCAGAGTCGAGCCGATGGCAAATCCCCCTGAGCAGAGCTCTATCCCTGGGTTTCAGTCATTAGAAACTTTAACACTTGAATAACCTGACAACTTTAGAATTTTTACATATCTTATATGTTTAGGTATGTGAATGCTCAATATTGTCTAAACATTTCCAAATAATTAAGATTTCAAGCTTTAGAACACCTAGCCAAAATACTTCTAGGCACTACTTATTTACTTAAATCTTGTTTTATGACTAGAAAATTTATTTTCACTTTAGAGGATATTTCTTCATTTATTGACAAATACAGGCAAAAATGTAAAGGATGCTAGTTCTGTGTCATTAAAAAGTGATCATTGTAACGGGAGAACACTCGTGAAGGTTACTTCCTGTTAGTTCTGAAAGTCAAGTGCCTGATAAGAGGTTCACAGACGTGCTTGAGAGTTGGGATCTGGGAGATGGAGCCATCTATCTTTTTGAAAAATTGAAAGTTTGCTCTTGAAATCAAAGTTAAGATACTAACTTAGGAATCCTCTTCAATATTAGTCTGTGTACATTTTGCCAATAGTTTTTTTGTTTGGTTTCCAGCACTAAAAAGAGCATATTTAGAGCTAATTTAGGAATGCCAGAAGGGAAGATTCTAGAAACAATCCCAGGTATCCCAGTGGCTGTAACTTTGGACTTCATCATGTCTCCAAAATAAAGCGTCCTTTGGGATTTGGTCTGCCCTGAGCACACACCCATGGGGGTCCCTCAAAATCCATCTTTGGCTTTTACTTTCTTGTTCTCTGGGAGAGACTAGGATGGGGCAAGAATGCCCCCTATCATTTTAGGGCCCACCAAAGAACCCTCAGGAACCAATATAATTTAAAAAAAATCAAAATCAATGCAGAAATATTCATGACAAGTAAAATATCTAAGCCTGGTAACAACAGATCAGTAACAGAGGCTGAGGTAAGAGGAAAAAAGTCAGGGACACTGATCTTGTCTTCATTTAAGGTTTTGATATGTCGTCATCTTAATTTGTGCATTGATTTAAAAACAAGCACTGCATTAAGCCATGGTTGATCTTGATTCCCACCATTTTGGGTGCCTTATTAGCTTTTCTGGGCTGAGATTTAGCTCAGTTGGTAGAGTGCCGCTCTGCAGTCTCTGAGGTCCCGAGTTCGATTCCCAGCACCGCAAAAATTGGAAAAGGACGTGGCAATCCACTCCCAAGGCAATCCCGAAACAGTCAGCCATTGAAAACCTAAGGGTCACTATGAGTTGGACACGACTGGACAGCACCTAACAACAACAACAACATTAGCTTTTGTGCCCAAGGCTGCCACCTCGCCCTGGTGCCACCCTCAGGGCAGCCGTTGCTGGTCCTCCCTCCTATGGTTTTTCCTTCCTGCTCTCTCAACATGGTGTTTTTTAAAGGTTGGTTGACAGGCTCTGTGCAGAAAAGGGTCATGGCTCCTCTCATCTGTGCCTGCTTGTCATACAAGAGAAAACGATACTGACCTGAAAAAGAAGTGGAAGGATGTGTCACAGATTGCTCATGCTTCCTATGATGTCTCTAATTTTAAAAAATGATATGTTCTTGTATGGTTTCTTTTTTCTTTTTCCTTCCTCCCTCCCTCCCTCTGTCTTTTTCTTTCTTCTTCCTTTCTCTTTCTCTCTCTCCCTCCTTTCTCTCTCTCTCTCTCTTTCTCTCTCTCTCTCTCTTTCTTTCTTTCTTTTTCTCTCCTTCCTTCCTTCCTTTCTTTCTTTCTTTCTTTCTTTTTCTTTCTTTCTTTCTTTCTTTCTTTCTTTCTTTCTCTTTCTTTCTCTCTCTCTCTCTTTCTTTCTTTCTCTTTCTCTCTCTTTCTTTCTTTTTTCTTTCTTTCTTTCTCTTTCTTTCTCTCTCTCTTTCTTTCTTTCTTTCTCTTTCTTTCTTTCTCTTTCTTTCTCTCTCTCTCTTTCCTTCTTTCTCTCTCTCTTTCTTTCTCTCTTTCTCTCTTCTTCTTTTTCTTTTCTCTGCTTTGCTTACAGCCCCTACACTTGCTTAGTGTGACTATTAGTTATCTGAGCTCCAGCTTTGAAAGATGCTCCGATGTTTCGGATGCATTACTTTTCTCCGAGGTCTGCAAAACCCTTGCTAATTGCGTCACTGCTTTTTTATTTCGTTTATTTATTCATTTTTTTTCAGTACTGGGTATGTGTGTGCGTGGGTGGGGGTTGGACCTAGGGCCTTTTGCATGCCAGGCAAGAGCTCTACCACTGAGCTATTACCCCCTGCCCCTATGTATTCTTTTATTTTGAGACAGGGTCTCACTAAGTTACACAGGCTGCCTCTGGCCTCCAACTCCTGATCTGTCTGCCTCTGCCTCCTGAGTCTCTGGGATTACAGGCGTGCACCATGGCATCTGGCTCACCTCATTCCTTTTTTTTTTTTTTGGAGTAGAGTTGAACCCAGAGAGTCGCACATGCTTTTGCAGATGCTTTACTGAGCTGTACCCCCAGTCCATATTTTAGTTTTTATTTTGAGACAGGGTCTTGCTAAATTATGCCAGCTGCCCCTGGCGTTGAACTTGTGCCTCTGCTTCCTGGGTTGCTGGGCATGAGCCTCCACACCCGGCTACCTCATTGCTTTTTAAACAAGATTTCTAAGTGCAGAAGTTGACGTGAGCTGCAACCTTTTGAGTCCATTTGGGTGTCTAAATCAACGTTGAACGGGATCCAAATCTTTATCCAGATTGCCCCGAACCACTGCTGAGGGGTTGAAGGGACAGGATGGCTTCCTTCCCACCTTCTTCCACAAGACACCGCTTTTCCTTGAGTTCCATTTCCTCTGTCCATTTCCGTGTCTGGATACCTAGAAATGGTTTTCTCACCGCACAGAAAGCCAGCCAATGGGATGTCATGTGGTCCTCACGGCACCCTCCCACCTCATCTTTCCTCAGATGGCTGTGGAGCATCTCCACACTTTTCCTTGGAATTCGCTCCCAGTTGATTGTTACAGGACACACTTTTCTGTGGCTAGAGATAAACTTCTTTAAAAGGCAAGGTAGCCAGGCACGGTGCCGCACGCCTGTAATCCCAGTGGTTCAGGAGGTGGAGGTAGGAGGATCGCAAGTTCGAGACCAGAATTGGTATGCGGAACTTAGCAAGACCCTGTCTCAAAAAGTAAAAAAAAAAAAAAAGGGGGGGCTGGGGGTGTAGCTCAGTGGTCCAGCACTTGCAAAGCATGCAAGTGCGAAGCCCTGGGTTCAACCCCCAGTACTGGGGGGAAAAAAAAGAGCAAGGTGAAATTGTTCACTCTCTTCTATTCCTTCTTCCACTCCCCCTGTATGGTACTGTCCACCCAGGAGGGCTGGAACTTGGAATTGGGACAAACCTAGGTGAGACTCTTGCAGTGCTAAAAAAAAAACAATGCCCCAAATAAGTATCAGAGTTTAACAACAAACTAGCTGCAAGGCTCCGTGAACTTTGTGGGTGGATGAAAGTGTTGCTAGAAGTGATGTAATGGATACATAATGGAAAAAGTCACTGCTGTATCACTCTGTACCAGACCATCATTTACGAATAAAGGAAGAAGAAGGAAAAAACAGTGCTATCATGGCTGCAGATGCACCACCTCTCAGCCTCTGCTCCCACCCAGATGAAGGAAAATGACTTCATAGTCTTGCTCCTTATTACAGAGCACAAGAAAGGAAAATATAAATGGGAAATGTACAATCGTGAGAGCCAGTGTCTTTGGGCACATCCTGTGAATAAGCAAACTTAAGTCCCAGTTGGGTTTGTAATTATGTATGTGTATTTATTTATCGAGCCATGAAATAACAGTTAATATTTAGAACATGTTTCTTTAAAAGCAGGCAGATTTCAGAAAGATTTACATTAAACTACTTCAGAGAAAAGGATTTTTCTGTTTAGAATTAGACTTCTGCTTTTTGAAATTTTATTATAAAGATGTACATTAACACATGGCAGAGAAAAAAGATTTTCTGCCAGCATCAGGCTTTAATTTTTCAAGCAATACTCTATGAAAAGTCAAGATGTTGGAAGAAAATGTCATTCATAATATGTCAATACCCTGCTGTATTTGTTATTTTTGAAAGAAATAACAGAAGGCTTTTACTTTTATGATTATTTGATAATTTACATTCTCAGGGTTTGTATTGCTCACTTTAAAGCAATCCTGAAACAATCAGCCATTGAAAACCCTGTGAGGGTTGCTATGAGTCAGACCCAACTCAAAGGCACCCAACAACAACAACAACGAGGAATTCCAGGATTATCAGAGCAAAATAAAATGGAATACTTCATTTAGCTGAATTATTTTTCTTTTTCCAAACATGTTTAAACTCATATTGGAGAAAAGGCTGCATGATTTATTTCTTAAGGATATCACTGTATATCCTATCCTGTCTTTTCTTAAATACACAACAAAAACTGGGTTAAGTCTCTTTTTCTTCTTCTTTGTTAAATGATTCTTAGAAACCCTTTGGGGCAATCTGTTAGCTTGTCAAGATAAATTTTACCAGCACTATCGCAGGTTATGGAAACCATTGCAAAATATCTCAGAGATAAAAGGCCTTTGCAAAATTCAGGTTACAGATATATTTTTATATGTGTGTGTGTTTGTGTGTGTGTGTGTGTGCGTTTACTGTGAGCACTCAAATATTTAGAGTGTTGTGTGAGCTAGAGATGGCTTTTATTGTTGTTGTTGTTGTTAGGTGCCGTCGAGTCGGTATCTGACTCATAGGGTTTTCAATGGCTGACTGTTTCGGGATTGCCTTGGGAGTGGATTGCCAGGCCCTTCTCCCATTTTTGCGGTGCTGGGAATTGAACTCGGGGGCCTCAGAGACTGCAGCGCAGCGCTCTACCAACTGAGCTAAATCCCAGCCCAGTGGCTTTTATTATTTTAGTTTTAAGTAAGAGATACTGCAGTGGAGGAGGATTTACACTTTTAAGGGAACACCTGGTGGGAACGAATACTCTCAGGGTTTTTGAGAAGTAGTGTGTGTTCCGCCCGGAATATTTTCCGTGGAACACTGTTTAATGTGTTGGTTTGCGCTCAGTGCTTATTGAGTGCTATATGAAGGTGAGATTTTGCACCAAGTAAATAAATTGCGTTCTGTTATTTTGAAAATTTCCATTATTTTTACCCCAAGGGCATTCGTCCCTTGCTTTATCAGAACATGTGCATGCACGTTAATACTTTTCTCAAGCTTCTGTGGGTCTTGGAATGCCCCTCTCCCGTAACCCTTTCTGGCATACAGATGCCTGCTTCCTTCCTGTGTTAGCCTGCAGAGCTGACACAGACGGCAGCTTCTCGATTACCAGAAAGACAGGCCCTGTGAAGAAGCTGTGGCCCACACACCATGAAAATGAAACTCATTCTCATAGTTGGTTGTTGTTACGTGCCGTGGAGTCAGTGCCCGACTCACATTTACCATATGTATAACAGGTGAAACACTCTTGTTAGTCTTCTCTGTTATTCATAGGGTTTTCAGTGGCTGATTGTTTTGTAAGGGGGAGTGGGTTGCCAGGTCCTTCTCCAAAGCCTACAGCACCTGGTATTCCCAGGCGGTCTCCTATCCTGGCACTGACCAGGCCCGACCCTGCTTAGCTTCCAAGATCTGATGAGATTCGATGCCACAGTGGTATAGCTGCAGGCATTTTTCATAGTAACAGAACTAATAAAGACGTTGTTGTTACGTGCCGTTGAGTCATGTCAACTCATAGTGACCCATATAGGGTTTTCAATGGCTGACTGTTTGGGGATTGCCTTGGGAGTGGATTGCCATGTCCTTTTCCCATTTTTGCAGTTCTGGGAATCGAACCTGGGACCTCAGATACTGCAGTGCAGAGCTCTACCAACTGAGATAAGTCCCAGCCCAATAAAGATGTTGTTGTTATTGTTGTTAGGTGCCCTCGAGTCGGTATCTGACTCATAGCGACCTTCTGTACAACAGGGGAAACACTATTGTCAGTGCTTCTCTGCTGTTCATAGGGTTTTCAGTGGCAGATTGATTATTGGGAGGGGGTTTCCAGGTCTGTCTCCCAAGCCTGCAGCATCTGGTGTTCCCACGTGGTCTCCCATCCAGGTACTAACCAGGCCTGACCCTGCTTAGCTTCTGAGATCTAATGGGATCGGATGCCACAGGGCTACGGCTGCAGGCAATAAAGACATAGGACATCCTAAATGGAAAGCACAGGACAGATGTGCCTAAAAGACCTGGAAGCTTCTGTGGTCAGAAATCCAGGCAGGGGGGCAAGATCTTCCGCTCAAGGCTTCACAGACTGCACTTAAGATCCTGGCTGTTCTCTGGCTTGCCCCTGAGGCCCAGCGTCCTCTCCTGTGGTCAGTTTGTTAATGGAATTCGTGTCCTTGTGGTTGGATGGCAGAAGTCATCTTTCCTTGCTAGGTGCTGTCCCAGGCATGCTCTCAGCTTCTGGAGGTCGACTCAGCTCCTGCCCAGGGGCCCCTGTGGGTGGCTAGTAGTGTGGTGGTTGCTGCATCTGGTAGGCCAGCAGGGACGTCTCTCTGACTGGTTCCTCTGTGACCAGTGGGGAAAACCTGCCTTGGTGTCTCACCTGATGAGTCTAGGCCCACCCCTGCTCACCTTTGCCACGCAATCTAATCACAGGACTGACTCCAAACTCACGGATTCTATCCACACTCAGGAAAGGATTTATAGGGCTTGTGTCCACCACAGAGGATGCTTTGGGGACCATTAGAATTCTGCCATCACCCTTTACTACAGCCAAGAGCCTTCAACCCAATGGTTTACAATCTTGTTTTCTCTCTTTCTTTCTTTCTTTCTTTCTTTCTTTCTTTCTTTCTTTCTTTCTTTTTTTGTGTGTGTACGTGTGTGTGCCTAACCTCTACCAAAATATTTGTGGTGGTCTGCTTTTTAAGGCTGTGTAGATTGGATAGCCATCTCTAACTCACGTGAACTTGACCAAGTCTTTCCAATTGCTGAATCATTTAATCTACATCTCTGCATGTGAAACTTTCAGTAAAACCTGGAAGTTTGTGGTGTGGTGATGATCATGTATTCAGTCAATAAACATCAAGCATTTTTCCTGTGCCACGTCCTGGGCTGGGTGTCTGGGGGCTGTGACTTCTCCCAGTTGTGGATATCTGTTCAGGAGATCCCATATGTCACTTACCAATGAGGCTGCAATAGTAACTGATGAAAGCAGCCAATGGTCTTGCCTTCATGGGGCCGACATTATTGTGGAAGGAAACAGAATAAATACCACGTGTATGAAGCAGAAAAAAAGGACCAGATATCACCAGGGTGATAATTATGGTGAAGAAAAAATGTGCCGGGGAAAGGGAGCCAGATGGTGAGGTGGAAGGAGGGTTGTAATTTTCAGAAGTGGTCTTTAGTGATACAAATGCCTTGGAAATACTAGACAGGTGGTATTCTGAAATCATGTCTTGAAAATAATCATTAGCAGAGCAAGAAGCCTATGTAAAATGCCTAGCTGCCTGGGCAGGTGTGCAGTGTGCTGTTGAGGGAATTTCCCATCTGTGGCCCTGTCCTTTTGGAGTGGACAGTTTCTGTCCCCTGTGCAGCCAGAGGGAAAAATGTAGTCATGACATGAAGCTAACGGACAAGGAAATGTTCAGACCCTAGCTGAAGGCTAGGCTAGGCAGGTGAGTAAATGTGCCTTGGGCTCCTAAGTAACTGCAAGGACCTATTGAGCTTATCTTGGATGGTGTTCAGAATGGCTGCTGAACTCTGAGCTGTGGAGTTTATATGGCCTGATAGCCAGCCGATCAGGGGAACAGGGTTGGATCCGAAATGACCAATCAGGCACCAGGGAGGCTTTAGATGCTACCATACCTTGGGTGCCATCTTGGCCCACTCCATGGGAGGGGGAAACAGTGAGATACCTGGATGTATAGCAAAGGTAGACCCATTGCTATCTTGCCCCATAGGATTCAATGGAAGCAAATGACCCAGATATAGGGTAGGGGTCTTTCACCCCAGAGGAGAGGGGTTGGTTCTCCAAGTGGGCTAGATGAGCTCCTGGGACTGGCCATGTTTGGGGTACTCTCTATCCCCCTGGGAATCCCAACAGATGCTCAGTAAGAATGTGGTTAAGACACCTTCCAACAGGAGGGAACTCAACATTGTTGTGGGTAGTTGCAAAGGGGATAGTTTCTGATATCAGCCAGAGTGAGGCTGGTCTTACCTAGGGTTCCATCTTCTCCACACATTCCAAACTGCACTGGTCAACCAGTGGCACATCTTGGCCAGGTTCTTCCATGTTTCTTATTCTAGCAAAATCTCACCAGAAATATTTTCTGGCAGCAGATAGAGAGGGAGATCTTAGAGTGTATTTCAAGGCTCAGCACCAATCCTACTTCCTCTGTGAAAACTTCAGGGATTTTTTTTTCAAGCAGAAGGAGTATCTTCTTACTCTATCATGTGTGGTAGTCTTCTTCCAGAACTCATTGTATCATAACCATTGGCCAAGAGAGTTAATCTATGGTAAATGTTTGGGGTGGTCTGGATATGTGTTAGCAGAGTAAATTTTCACATCCAGTGTGACTGGGAACTTCCTCCTTTATCATACATAACTCTTTATTTCTACTCTCATTCCAGAAATTTCCTTTAGTAGAAGAGACATACAATGGAAGTATCAAGATAGGACACTTACTTCACTTTCTACTAAAGTGTGAATGACTAATAAATCATCCTTATCCAAGATAAGAGTTTGATAAAAGATAGGAGAGCAGCACACTACAGGGATTGTTGAAAGGGAGGGGGAAGGATACTAGAGAAGTTGAACCTGTGTCGGAGGAAAAGGCATGGAAGGAAGACATGGGAGTACCTGGAGATCAATTGTACTTGCTCTAAAGTTTTGTTTGTAGAGTAGAAAGGCCTCTGGGTCTACAAAAGCCTCTGGGTCCTTTGGCTCCCATGAGAATCATTCTGTCCTCCTGCATTCTATTATCTTGCCTATTGGGCTGTTTCTTTTTATTAACAAATGTTAGTGGGATACAGAGTAATAAGGCTTCTGCTACTTCCACCTATCATATCATTTTTGGTTATACTTTCATCAATTTGCATAACATATGGAACCCTTTGATGAATATGTGGTAAAAATCATATGCCATTATGGGTTATGTCCCCTATTTTCCCATGTATTCTTTTAGTTGTATCATATAATTGAGATTGTCTTCTCCCCCTTTATCTCTCTGCATTATTTCCCTTCCCCATCTCCCCTTCACATTATTAGCTCCTCCCTGTTTGTCCCCTCTCCCCTTCTTTCTAGTCCGCTTATATTTTCCCTTCTTAGATAAACCTGATTGTTCCTTTTTATATATGCACATATATATACTTTTTTCTTCCTTTAAGTTAGATTTAGCTCTAATATACAAGGGAGAACACATGATATTTCTCTTTTTGGGTCTAGGTTCATTCACTTAGAATGATATTCTCTAGCTCCATCCATTTTGCTGTAAATGACATTATTTCATTCTTTTTCATTGCCGAGTAATATGCCATTGTGTATATATACTACAACTTTTTAAAATCCATTCTTCTGTTGATGGATATCTTGGTTGCTTCCATACCTTTTTTCTTGTGAAGAATATGCATTGAATATGGAAATGCTGGTGGTATGATGACATATCATCCTTTGGGTATGTATATTCCTAGGAGGGGTATAGCTGGGTCTTATGGCAGTTCTATGCTTAGTATTCGAAGGTATCTCTGTATTAATTTCCAAAGTGGTTGAACTATTTTATAGTCTCACCAGCAGTATAAAAGGGTTCTTTTCCTCTGTATCCTTGCCAGCATTTGTTCTTAATTGTTTTGTTGATCTTGGCCATCCTTATTGGAGTGAGATGAAATGTTTTTATTTGCATTCCCCTAATGACTAGGGATATTGAGCATTATTTCATGTGTCTCTTGGCCCTTTGAATTTCTTCCTTTGAAAACTGTCTATTCCTTTCCTTTGCCTACTTATGTATTGGGTTATTTGTTGTCTTGGTATTTGCTTTTTTAAGTCCTTTGTATATTCTTGAAATTAGTCCTCTGTCCAATGTGTAGGATGGAATGATTCTTCCTCATTCTTTAAGCTCTCCCTCAACTCTGTTAATTGTTTCCTTTGCTACACAGAAGCTTTTTAATTTCATCTAATCCCATTTATTAATTCTGCATGCCGTTTCCTTGGCAATTGGAGTCTTGTTAAGGAAATACTTTTCTATGCCTGTATGTTGGAGCACGTTTCCTGTCTTTTTTTCTAGTAGTTTTAAGGTTTCCAGTTTTATGTTGAGGTACTTTATCTATTTCAAATTGACTATCATGCAAATTGAGGTATACAGATGTATTTTCAATTCTCCTCAA
The DNA here is from genome assembly GCA_007922755.1 of Pedetes capensis. NCBI lineage: Eukaryota > Metazoa > Chordata > Mammalia > Rodentia > Pedetidae > Pedetes > Pedetes capensis. The sequence continues at coordinate 40,945 of VMDO01011713.1, forward strand.
ATGGATGTCTAATTTTTTCAGCACCATTTGTTGAAGAGGCTATCTCTTCTGCATTGAATGTATTTAGCCACTTTGTCAAAACAAAAACAAAAACAAAAACACTAGGTGGCTGTAGTTGTGTGGGTGTATCTCTAGTATTTCATTCTGTTCCATTGGTCTCCAGCTTATTTTTGTGCCAGTATCAAGCTATTTTTGCCACTGTCACCCTGTAGTATATTCTGAAGTCAGTAATAGTGATTTCAGTTGGACCTCTTGAAAATCTGGCTCATACTCCTTCATGTTTCTTTCTTGGCATCTGAGTCAATAAGATCTTCCACTTTTTCATCAGTATCATCTATCCTGTTTTCAACTTCGTCTAGTCTAGATACTGCTGCTTCTAATGTAATATTGAGTTGATTGAGTTTGCTTTGCATCTCCAGGATTTCTGTTTGATTCTTCTTCAGCATATCCATTTCTTTGCTGAATTTTTCTTCCAAGTTAGATTCCTTTTTCCCCCCAGTGAATCAAGTGCTTTCATAGTGGTGTCTTTGAGATCTTTCAGCATATTTATAAGCAGGGATCTAAATTATTTATCTGGAATCTCTAAGTATCCAGTTACTTTGAAATTATCCATTGAGGGGCTTTGGTCTATTGAGTCTTCACATCCCACTTGATCTTTCATGTTCTGTGTGTTTTTCTGTTGAGGGTTGCCCATTGCTTGATGAGGTTGCTAGGTCACACCTCCTCCCTGTGTAAAGAGGTTCTCCCTTGATATTCCCCTAAGTGTGGGTGACGATGGGTCACTGGCACTTCTCTTTCCCTACTCTACCCCACAGTTTTCAGCCTTGGTGTCTGGTCCTACCTCTTGCTGCAGCCTCTGGTTTCAGCCCTGTCCCCTCAGTTTCTCCCTATCCTCTGCATTCCCAGCCCTCACTTGCACTGAAGTCTAAACCACCTTGGACCCATGGCACCATCTATCCACATTGCAAGCTCTCCTCGGCCCCAAATGCACCTTATTCTGTGCTAGCTTTCTTAGGCTCAGGGCTCCAGCAGTGCCAGCCATTTCTTTCCATCCCCCAAACTTGCCACCATTCAGTTTTTCTCCCTCCAACTCATAGTTCCATTGGTGCCAGCAGCCAGGGTGGTGACTATCTCTCCCCAATAATAATTTAAAAAAACCCCACAGTCCCCAAGTCCAAGACCCTGCAGTGGGGCTGTTTAGCCTGGCCTTCTCCCAGGAGAGTTCTGCAGACCTCTCCTTTTTTCCCCCCCCTGGCAACAACAACAACAACAACAACAATCTCTAGTCAGCCAGGTGCTGTCCTGGAGGGCCCCTTTGAGTCTTTCCTCAGCTGTGTGCCACATGCTCTTCCAGGGGGCTCTGTCTGGCCTCCCGCCAGCCATGTACCATCCAGCAGGCCTCCGCCATCTTGGGCTCTCTTTCCTTTTCAACATAAAAATGTTCTCCACAAAGAAATGTTGATTGTCTAGACATTTAGGGCTATGCTGGAAGATGATCAGCTTTACTGTTGAACGTGGTCTTATGCTACCACTGAGGTCATACTTACAGATATCCATGCAGATAACAAGAAAAAGTCACAACCAAACTGTCAGTGTTTTTATAAAACGGCATGAAAAAAAAAAGTTAGGACGCTTATTGAAACATCTCTGAGAGGCTGTGAGTTTAATTTTATGGTACTTGTGGCTCAAGGTAGAGCTGCCAGGATAGCTACCTGATAGGTAGAGATCCCTGCCTTGTGTAATTTAAAACATATCTTACCAGTCCTATAAAAGGATTTGGGAGCACCGAAACTCTTTTTACTATCTGTAGCGGAGGGAAGTTCATTACATGTGACTAGCTGATAGTTGGGTTCTGGTGAAAGATGTGTCTCAAAATATGTCTAAGTATTCATTCTAGAGCATACCAGACAGTTTGAAAGGAGAGCTCAGCCAGAGATAAGCCAAAGATCTGTCTCATGTCTATAAGGCAGAACTTAAACTCTTAAGAGTTATTGGAACACGCACACATTCATGGTATTTTTTTTTTTTAAAGAGGTTCAGCTGTGGTGACTGCCAAGAAGAAATGCCAGACACTGCTAGTTTGGCTTTGCCCTGACATATGTTCATTCATTGGCATGAAGCCGAGACGGGGCTGTTCTTCAGTCCCGGCCAGACTTAATGCTTCATTACCTTGCCCACCTCAACACAGGATGTAATATTGAGCATTGAGCAGTTATAGCTGGCAATAGAAATCAACATAAATTACTGTATGCTTAAACACTTGGATATGTTTCCAGCCTGTACCCTTGTCTATATTCTGAAAATAATTTGGTAGAATACTTAACAAACCACGGATCTCTGCTCTTAAGTGAATTTAATCTAGTAAATATTTTCTTATAGCGAAGGTCAGTTTTCAGGCAGCAGGCAAACTCTAAGTAAAGCCAGGCTGTAATTGTTCTTATTGAAATAGCCCTTGTCTTTTCCAGTAACTGAGTTTTAAAACTAAAAGAGCAAAAGATCAATTTTATATGCATTTGTTAAGTATTTGTGTGTACTGTTCACTCTATTAGCCATAAGATCATCTTACATATGCTTCTATATTTTGAATCTCATAATTGTTATAAACTCATGTACACTGGAAAATTCTTTTTTTTTTTTTTTTTTTTTTTTTTTGCGGTACTGGAGGTTGAACCCAGAGCCTTGCACTTGTATGCTTTGCAAGTGCTGTACCACTGAGCTGCACCCCTAGCCCTTTTTTTTTTTTTTACTTTTTTTGAGGGTTTTTTTTTTTTTTTTTGACAGAGTCTCACTAAATTGCTCAGGCTGGCTCTGATCTCAAACATGAGATCCTCCTGCCTCTGCCTCCCGACCTGCTGGGATTACAGTCATGCGCCACCATGCCCGGCCACCTTGGAAAATTCTAAGACCAAATTTTATTTGATATTTTCAAGTTTCAGAAATGGATCTGTCCATATTCCAAAGGTTATTCTAGCCAGAAAGGAAGGAAGAAATCTAAATCTTATGTGGAAAGAACAGGAAGTTTTGAGCGCATAATTTAAAGCTGAAAACATAATCAGCATTGACTGATCAAAGCAGAATTCTGCTGCAACTTCTTGCATGACATTTTGCCTTTTGCCGTCCATTCGCGATATCGTTAGAAAGTGCTGACAAATTCTGACAGAAGTTACTACGAAACAATTGAACCTGTACTTTAACTAGGATTTACCTTCTTGACGCCAAACAAAAAGTGCCAAAGGTGATTTGGGGGTGGGCGGCATTTTCATTGGGTATCAGTGAAATTTGATTTGAGGTTATAGAACTATGTAAGCACGTGATGAAAATTGATGTTTCACAGACACCACTGTGCCAGATAAACTAGCGTGTCTATTTGGTTGTCCAATGAACACTCCCAATGGTTCCAAATGCTTTTTTTTTTTTCTTTGCTATACTAGGGGTTGGGCTGGGATTTAGCTCAGTTGGTAGAGCGCTGCACTGCAGTCTCTGGGGTCCAGAGTTCAATTCCCAGCACCACAAAAATGGGAGAAGGACCTGGCAATCCACTCCCAAGTCAATCCCGAAATAGCCATTGAAAACCCTATGAGGGTCGCTATGAGTCGGACACCAACTCGACGGCACCTAACAACAACAACAACATACTAGGGGTTGAACCCAGGGCCTTGCACTTGCATGCTTTGCAAGTGCTGGACCACTGAGCTGCACCCTCAGCCCACTTTTTTTAGTTTTTGAGACAGTGTCTCACTAAGTTATGCAGACTGCCTCTGGTCTCGAACTTGCGATCCTCCTGCCTCTGCCTCCTGAGCCACTGGGATTACAGGCGTGCGCCACCGTGCCCAGCTCAGTTACAAATGCTTTTGAGATGACCTACTAAGATATTAATGTACAACTGTATACTCTTACTATTTGTTGCTGTATAAATTTGTAAAATAACACTAGTTTAAGATTTTTTTAAAAAATAGAAAATCCCATAAATTAGTGTTGTTGGATTTAGCTCAGTGGGTAGAGCGCTGCGCTGCAGTCTCTGAGGCCCAGAGTTCAATTCCCAGCACCGCAAAAATGGGAGAAGGACCTGGCAATCCACTCCCAAGGCAATCCCGAAGCACTCAGCTATTGAAAACCCTACGAGGGTCGCTATATGTCGGATACCGACTCGACGGCACCTAACAACAACAACAACAACAATGTATGCCTCAAATGTTGACATGACTTTGAATGCCAGAATTCAAGGGATTTTAAAGAGCATCTTGGCTAGTGTCCTCAATGTGAAACAGAACCCCCAAACCCAGAGCTGTTTCTGTCCTGCTGGAGTGTGTGGCTGCTTCTCTCCTGCGGGGCTCTGCATCACTATGTTTGTACCAAGGCAGCCATCTTACCTGTGATTCCGATTTCTGCAGTTTTAATTAATCGCAGTCAATCCTGGTGAAGTCTAGTCTGAAAAGGATGTGTATAGTATAGTAACATATTTAGGCAGAGAGAGAGGCAGACAGAGACAGAGAAAGGTGGACGAAGAGAGGGCAAGGGAGAAAAAGTAGAAGGTAGGGAAAGAGAAAGACCGTATTCACATACCTTTTATTGCATTATATTAAAATGATTGTTCTATTTACTGTTATTGCTGTCAATTTCTTACTGTGCTTAGCTTATAAATTAAGCTTTAACATAAGTATGTCCGTATGGGAGAAAACCCAGCATGTATAGGTTTTGGTACTATAGCCAGTTTTAGGCATCTACTTGAGGTCTTGGGATGCATCCCACATTGATAAGAGAGGACATTGGACACCAAAATGCAATCATCTCTGGTGTTAGTATATATATATATATATATATATATATACATACATATATCTATACATATATCTATATATATATCTACATATATCTATATAGATAGATAGATAGATAGTATATATTATCTTTAACAAAAGCAAAAACTGTCATAGTAAATTAATAGTTTAAAAGAAAACAACTCAATACTTTGTAAGGAAGATTTAACAACAATAAAAAACATACGAATTTTAATATTCTAGTGCCTATAGAAGGGAGATGTCTGCAGCTGTACCATTGTGGCATCTGATCCTGTCAGATCTCGGAAGCTAAGCAGGGTCGGGCCTGGTTAGTCCTTGGATGGGAGATCGCCTAGGAACACCAGGTGCTGTAGGCTTGGGAGGTGGACCTGGCAACCTACCCCCAAAAAACAATCAGCCATTTGAAAACCCTGTGAATAGCAGAGAAGCACCGACAATAGTGTTTCACTTGTTGTAAGTAGGGTTGCTATGAGTCAGACACCAACTTGATGGCACCCATCAACAACATAGATAGGAGAAGGATGTGGCAGTCACTCCCTCCAACCTCCCCCCCCCCAGTAATCCCCAGTCAACCATTGAAAATCCTATAAGGGCTACTATGAGTTGGATCTGACTTGATGGTACCTACAGCAACAACAATAGTACCTACAGAGGGGGCTGGAGTTTAGCTCAGTTGGTGGAATGCTGCTCCTCATTCTCTGAGGACCTGGGTTCAAACCCCAGCACTACAAAAATGGGAGAAGGATGTGGCAATCCACTCCTGACACAATCCTGAAAACGAGCAGCCATTGAAAACCCTATGAGGGTTGCTGTGAAACAGATCTGACTCAGTGACACCTAACAACAACTGCAGTAGCTACCATGTCCAAAATGCCATAAAAAATGAATGAGGCATGACAGGCAAAAATACAACAAATAATCAGAAATAATGAGAACAAACAGACCTAAACTTGCAACAAATATTTGAATGAGTAGATAAGATCTTTAAAACCACTGTTGTAACTTGTATTTAGGAATGTAAAAGAAAGGATGCACATAATGAACACCTTGGTACTATCAGTTGCTAAATGTAAATTACCAAAGGAAATTACCAAAATGAAATTTCTATAATTATAAAATAAAATATCAGAAGTGGAAATTTTCCTGGATGGACCTAACAGTAGTTTGGAAAGTAGAAAAAGAAAAAAAATAAGTGAATTCATAAAAAATGTCCATAGAAACTACCTGAGGTGAAACATCAAGATTTTTTTCAAAAAGGAGAGGATTGGAAACATGAAGAAAGATTCAGTGACCTGTGAAACAATACCAAGTGGTCCAATATATATCAATTGGAATCCTAGAAAATATGAGAGAGATTGGAGAAGGAAAAGAGAAAACAGGAGGGAAGGCAGGAAGAAGGAATGAAAGATTAATGTTCTTCCAAATTTGATGAAAAATGACAACTTGCAGATTCAAGAAACTCAACAAACCATAACACAATAAATATAAAGAAAAATCACTCTTTGAAACATTATAGTAAAATTGCTAAAGATAAAGAGAAAATTTAAACCATCCAGGGGAAGAAATGATGAGAATTACCGTAAAGTTCCTTGTCCAAACCAGTACAAACTAAAGGTTGTGGAAAAAACCTCTTTACAGTGCTCAAACAATAATTACCACAAAATCAACTCAGAATTTTGCATCCAGCAGAAATATCCTATGAAAATAAAATAGGGATATTTTAAGTAACTAAAAGCACAGAGAATTTATCACTAATACACCTACACTACAAATAATGTTAATGGAAGATAGGCAGTCTGAAAAGAAAATATTATCAAAGGGAAATCTGGATATTCAGGAAGGAAAGAAGATGCCATTAGTAGTAAATATATGGAAAAGTATAAAAGAATTAATTTTTTCAAATTAATTTCTCTTTAAGCAATAATTTATTGTGTATAGCATACCTATGACAACACTAGCAGAAAGGATGTTGTTGTTAGGAACTATTGAGTTAGGTTTGAGTCATAGAAACCCTGTGTACAACAGAATGAAATACTACCTGACACTGTGCCATGCCCAACACTATTGTCAGTGTTTCTCTGCTATTCATGGGGTCTTTAATGTCTGATTTGTTTTCAGGAATGGGCTTCCAGGTCCTTCTCCAAGCCTTCAGCACCCAGTATTCCCAGGCAGTCTCCCATCCACGTACTAACCAGACTCGACTCTGTTTAGTTTCTAAGATCTGACAATATCAGGGGGTGGATTGGTATGGCTGTAGATGAAGCACAAAGGATAGAAGATGGTAGATATCAAAATGCTTTTGTTTCTTATATTACATGTGAAGTGTTATATTATTAATTCAAGATCCACTATATTGTATTAAAGATGTATGTTGTATCCCTAAAGCAACAACTGCAAAATAACATAAGATATTTAAAAATCCAATAGAGAAGATAGCATATTAAAAAATGCAGTGTGAACTCAAAAGGAGGTATGAAAGAAATGCTGTTGGACATAAAGAATTGGATAGGTTTAGGTACAGTAATAATTGATGACTTCAGTACTCCCTCTCATCAATAGATACATTATCCAGACAAAGAAAAATACAAGGAAACTTCAAAGTTAAATTGCACCATAGATGAAATGAACTTAACAGACATCAATAGCATATTCCATCCAATGGGTGTGACTTGTACATTCTTCTCAGCAGCCCATGGAACTTTCTCTAAAATGAATCACATTTTAGGCCATAAAGGAAGTCTTAACAAGTACAAAATAATTGGGATATTTTCTTGTATCTTATCAGATCATAAGGGAATAAGATTAGAAATCAATAGCAAACAATACTGCAGTAACTATAGAAACACGTTGTTGTTGTTGTTAGGTGCCGTTGAGTCGATATCTGACTCACAGCAACCTTCATAGGGTTTTCAGTGGCTGACTGTTTCAAGATTGCCTTGGGAGTGGATTGCCATGTCCTTCTCCCATTTTTGGGGTGCTGGGAATTGAACTCAGGACCTCAGAGACTTCAGCGCAGCACTCTACCAACTAAGCTAAATCCCAGCCCATAGAAACACATGTTGTTGTTGTTGTTGTTGTTAGGTGTCATCAAGTCGGTATCTGACTCATAGCAACCCTCTGTACAACAGGGAAACACTATTGTCAGTGCTTCTCTGCTGTTCATAGGGTTTTCAATGGCAGATTGATTTTTGGGAGGGGGTTGCCAGGTTCTTCTCCCAAGCCTACAGCTTCTGGTATTCCCAGGTGGTCTCCCATCCAGGTACTAACCAGGCCTGACCCTGCTTAGCTTCCGAGATCTGATGGGATTGGATGCCACAGGGCTACTGCTGCAGGCCATAGAAACACATAGACACTGACTAATACACATTTGAATGATCAGTGAGTTATTGAAGAAATCAGGGAAGAAATTTTAAAAATTCCTAGAATCATATGAAAATGAAAACAACTTACCAGGACCTTTGTGATTCAGCAAAGGAGGTTCTCATAGAAGAGTTTATACCTATGAGTGCCTACATTAGCAAATCCAAGAGATCACAAATAATGATACACCTAAAGGTCTTAGATTGGGGGAAGGACCCAGCAAGCCACACCCCCCAAAAAATCAGTCCGCCACATAAACAGCAGAGAAGCACTGACAATAGTGTTTTACCTGTTGTATGGAGGGTCTCTATAAGTCAGATACCAACTCAATGGCACCTAACAACAACAAAGGTCTTAGAAAAGCAGGAACAAGCCCAACTTGAAATTAGTAGATGGGAAATTAGTAAATTAGAAAGCATAAAGATCTGGGAAGAAATTAATAAAATGGAGACTAAAAGATCAATACAGAAGATCAATAAAAGAGAGTTGGTTCTTTGAGAAGATAAGCAAGATTGACAAATGCTTAGGCAAACTAATCAAAAGAAAGACAGAAAAGACACAAATCAATAAAATTAGAAATGAAAAGGGGAATATTACAAAACATATTATGGAAATCCAGAGGCTCATCAGGGAATATTTTGGAAACATTCCAATAAGTTGGAAAGTGGAGAAAAATGGATAAACTTCTAGGTGCATAGGACCAACCAGAATTAAACCAAGAGGATATAAACAAACTAAACATATCCATAATGAGCAATGAGATGGAAGAAGTAATGAAATAACTCTCTCAACAAAGAAAAGCCCAGGAAAAAGCCCAGAATTCACTGCTGAATTCTACCAGTCTGTTAATGAAAAGGTAGCACCAATATTCCTCAAACTATTTCATAAAAGAGAAAGGGGTGAAACACTTCCAGACTCATTCTATGAGGCCAAAGCTAGATAAGGACACAACAAATAAAACCTCAGGGCTAGGGTTAGGGTTAGACATGGGGCCTCACACATACTTTGTAAGTTCTCCATCACTGGGCTGCCCATTTTTTACTTTTTACCTTGAGATAGGCTCTTACTAAGTTACACAGGCTGCCTCTGGCCTAGAACCTGCCATCCTCCTGCCTCCACTTCCCAAGTCATTAGGATTGCAGGTATGAGTCACCATACTGGCCAAAATTATATTTTTAAGATCTTTTAAAAGATGATAAAGACTTGTCCTAGTCAGCTTTCCATTGCTGTGACAAAATACCCGAGAAAAACCAGTTGAAGAAGGAAAGATTTCACATGGCTCATGGTTTCAGAGGTTCCAATCCACAGCATGCAGTTTCCATTGCTTTGGGCTGGAGGCGAGACCAAGTATCACAGTGAAAGGAGCCTGTGGAGAAGGAGGCTGCTTATTTCAGGATGGCCAGGAAGCATAGCAAACAACAAAGGGCCAGAGGCAAGATATACCCTCAAAGGCATACCCCTAGTGGTCTATTTCCTCGAACTAGACTCCATCTCATAAACGCCCACTCTGCTGTGAACCCATCAGTGGATCAATCCTTTGATAGAGTTCACTCCTTCCAGATCCAGTCAACTCTCAATAGCACCACTAGGTCGGACCAAGTCTTCAACACATGAGCCTTTGGGCCATAATAGGAATTAAATACACAATCTATTAAAAAGGACAATATAGCATGCCCTTTTATGTTTTGTTCCCAGGTATTCAATCTGGCTAAATGGTCAAAAATCAATGTCATTCTGAGAATAAAGAACAAAAATCATATTTTCTTTTCAATAAATGAAGGAAAAGCAATAGACAAATAGAAATAGATGGAATTTTTCTCAGATTGATTAAGTATATCTTCAAATTCTATAACTTATATAAATCTTAATGGAGAAAGAATGAATATTTTTTTCCTTAATATTAAAAATAAAGAAATGATGTCTACTCTTACCATTTTCCATCAACATTGCCCTGGAGGTCTTAGCCTGGACCTTAAAGATAAAAACGAAGACCACCTGTCTGGTTTGCATTCCTGGACATTGTTGTTATTTTTGGGTGCTCTTCAGTCAAGTCCAACTGAGCAACCCTCATAGGGTTTTCAATGGCTGATTGGTTCTGGATTGCATTGGGAGTGGATTGCCTTGTCCTTCTCCCATGTTTGTGGTACTGGGGATTGAATCCAGGTCCTAAGAGAGTGTGAAGCAGCACTCTACCAACTGAGCTAAACCCCAGCTCTCCTGGACATTATATATTACAAAATCCTAATGAATCATTGGCTCACTCCTAGAATTAAAAAGCAAATTTAGCAAGGTTGTAGCATGCAAGGTCAATATAAAAAAAACTATGTGCTTCTATATAGTAGCAACAATTGGAAAATAAAATTTAAACTGTACCATTTACAATAGCATAAAAATTGCATGAGTACTTTGCACTGAATATTGAAAACACTACTAACGGAAATGAAAGCAGAGCTAAGGAAAATGAAGAGATATGTTATGTCCATAAATTTCCTACTCAATATTTATTAAGATTTTTGTCTTCCACAAAGTGATCTGTAGATTCAATGCAATCTCAGTCCAAGTCTTCCAGGTTGTTTAATAGACCTTTCAAAGAAATTAAGAAATTCATATGGTTTTATTAAACTTAAAGTGAATAAGTTTTATTAAATTTAACCATTTAGAAAAAGATCAAAGACACTATATACTACCTGACTTAAAGATTGTCTGTAAAGTAGGAGTTAAGAAAGAGTGGCTTGGGAATAAAGTAGACAAATGATAAATGGAGAAAAATAGAGCCCAGAAATTGACCCATACTTCTCTTTAAAAATAAATGATATTTTATTCTTATAATAGAATACAGCATAGAACAAAATCAGTTAATGAAAACATGAATATCTGATACTTTGTTGGACTACTACAGTTTGGAAGTCTATTCATGGAAATCTCCTGGGGCTCTCATCATTCCAGGTCCTTCTAAATCTGCCTGGGGAATCTATTTCTAGCTTTACCATAGCCCATTTGTAGCATACTGCATTTGGAGCTCTGAACTGGGCACCTGTGTCAAAATGGTAAGTCTTAGAACAGAAAAAAATGCAAGTTGTTGAAGGATATATACAATTTCACAAGTTTACATAAAATTTACAAACTGAAGCTTGTAAACTGTTTTATATATACATATGTACTTAATCCATGGCAGTGATCATCTTTGGAGAGTGTACTTGTTTGCTAGGGTTGCTTTAACAAAGTGCCAGGGCTGGGAGAATCAGCAGCAGAGATTTATAGTCTCACGGTTCTGGAGGCCAGGCATTCCTTCTCCATATGACCACATCTTAATTACATCTGCAATGACCTTATTTCCAAATAGAGTCATATTCTGAGACCCTGGGAATTAGGAGTTCAACATATGAGTTTTGGGAGGACATAACTCAACTAATAATAGCATAAGAGAGAAGCAAATGGTATCTGAGATTAAACAGGAGTCTAATGTGCCTGCGATTAATTTTTAAAAGAGCTTTGAAGAAAATATGATCAGATAACATAAACTGATAAACTTGCACTATGTGTTCTTGCAATCTTTTCCAAATTATGGAATGATTTTCCACTTTAGGAAGGCCTTTAAATATGTCAGAAAGGTCCCTACATGGTTCAGTGCAGTGCAACATGTCCAGAAATAATGTAAATGAGAAAATTCCACTTTGAGGAAGTCAGGTTAGAGAAGCAGGGCCAGGGAGTGGGATTAAGGAGTCTAGTGTTTGTGCTCAGGTCTGCATCACCCCCAGGTGGAAGGAGGGCCAGATGGGTGCAGAGTTCGTCTGAGTGACTATAGCCTTCACAACACTAGATTTCAGCTCCTTGTAGGACAACACTTGCTGAGTTATCCAAGCTATTCAAAGTGGTCTCAACCTGTCACAAGTGAAATGTGTCATTATGAGAGCCAGTGAGCTCCATTCATGAAAGATGAGAAGTGAAGGCAAAGTGACATCTCCGAGGATATTATTTGTGAGGTTAAGTGTCAGTCCACCCTCAGTCCCTTGCCCCATGACCTGGCTTCCACAGCAGTCCCCTGATGCCCCACCCTGAATGTCTGTGGTAGAAAAAAATGGAAATGCAATTAGTCTGGCCTATTTTGGTTTTGATGAATCTATGCACTCCTGGGATGAGCCAGGTCTTATTTAATGTATTAGTGCACATCATCCTATTTATAGGACAGTAACAAAGTAGCCGATTATGATTTCTCGGAATTTATATCAAACTTGCGCATGTTCATGTTATCACACCACATCCCAACCTTGTCTTCTGCCAGCTGCTTGCTTTCATTTTTAGTCTAACGGAAACTATAGTTTCCTAAACATTCCTGTATAGTAAGTTGCTCTTCTATAAATAGGATGCTGTGTGTTAATGGGTTGTTATTGTTGGGTGCTAAGCCCGGTTGGCTCATAGTGACCCTCATAGGGTTTTCTTTCTTTCTTTCTTTCTTTCTTTCCTTTTTTTTTTTTTTTTGGTGGTACTGGGAGTTGAACCAAGGGCCTCATGCTTTCATGCTCTACAAGTGCTAGAACACTGAGCTGCACCTCTAGCCCCCCCCCCCTTTTTTTTTTTTTTACTTTTTGAGATAGATTCTTGCCAAATTACCTAGACTGCCTCTGGTCTCAAACTTGTGATCCTCCTGCCTCTACCTCCCGAGCTGCTAGGATTACAGGCATGTGCCACCACAGCCAGCGCTCCTAATGGAGTTTTCAATGGCTGATTGTTTTGAGATTACTTCAGGAGTGGATTGCCATGTGCTTCTCCCATTTTTGCAGTGCTGGGTATCAAACCCAGGTCCTCAGAATGCAGAGCAGTGCTCTCCCAACTAAGCTAAACCCCCAGTCTCCTTGACAATTGCTTCTTGAATCATGTTAGAAATGATCAGTTTGAAGAACTGATCTTGTTCTACTTTCTGATAATTGAGCTATGTGATCTGCTTTGATTTCAATATTTTTCCCCATCTACTCTGTTATCTACTCAGAGATGGTTAGTAATTTGGTGATCATGCCTGCAAAATGTCCCTTCCTAGGGTTGGAGTTTTAGGGATAAGAGATTCAAGAAGGGGCATAAAGTGGAGGCAGACTTCTTGACTTTGAGTCAACAGTGTATAAAGCTTCGTTGAGGGCTATGCACATCCTGTGGGGTCTCAGTTCTGTTCCCTGAAAACTTAACTTTCTTATTCAGAGACAGGCTATGGTGATTAAATAAGAGTGCACATAGCACACATTAAGTACCCAATCAACGTCAGCTATTAGGCATCAGTTCTATCATTGTTGCTAGGTATGGTGGAGTCAGTATCCAACTCATCGAGACCCTATGTACAACAGGCAGAACACTATTGTCAGTGCTTCTCTGCTGTTCATAGGGTTTTCAATGGTGGATGTTCTACCATGTTGTTGTTGTTAGGTGCTGTTGTTGTTAGGTATTGTTAGGTGTTCAAACTGAGCCAACCAAAGGCAAACTCATAGCGACCCTCATAGGGTTTTCAATGGGCTGATTGTTTTGGGATTGCCTCGGGAGTGGATTGCCATATCCGTCTCCCATATTTGTGGTGCTGGGAATCAAACCCAGGACCTCAGAGACTGCAGAGTGGTGCTTTACCAACTGAGCTAAATCCCAGCCAATGTTCTATCATAACACTGTGTTTATAGGCTGAGCTGAGTCTCAATATAAGAAGTGGATGTCAAACAGGACTTAGGTAGCTCCAGTTACTTTCCATTGCCTGTGACACACATTGACCTCTTTGGTGCAGCCTATACTAAAATCTATCCATTTTCTTTTGATCTTGGGAAATTTCAAAAGACTTGGGCTTCTGGATTGACAATTTCCCATAATCTCATTGCAAGATGGCCTCTCTGGTTATGAGTCCCTCATTCCTTCTGCTGCCCATGTCTGTGAGTAGTCTCAGCTCACTAGGTGACCCTGGACTGTCTTTCTCATCCTTGTAGATATTACTCCTTGATTTTCTTCATCAAAAAACATTCCCAGTTTTCATCAGAACTTCATTTTTGCAAGATGTCCTTCCTTTTCGAAACAATGCCTTCATTTGTTATTTAGGAGAACATAAAGCCTATTGGTATAGTCTTTTGAAAATGGGAGGTGTTAAATGAAATTTTGTTTTCCTTAATTCATTTGAAGCCTTCAGGACATCTGTAGTAACGCTTCCTTCCAAGGTTTTCTTTCTTCTTATTCCAACCATCTGCTTGGATTCAGGGTAACAATTCCTTGTATGTCTCTAGGAGGTGGAATTAACTTTGGGAGTCTGGGGGTAGAAGAGAAAGAGTTGGATCTGCCTCTCAGTTTCATAATACAGGGACGTGGAAATTGCTAATGGCTTTTACAGAAATAGGAGAGAGTGGAAGGGGCTTTGTGGAGAAAGGAGGGAAAGATGTTTGGTTTTTATTATGTTCCATCTGATGTTCTGGGAGGATCTGTTGGTGGATTGGTCTCTGCTCTGCAGTAGGTTATGGGAGAGGCTGAGCCTGGTCCTGTACATTTGGGGGTGACCTACAGGTAAGACAGGGCTAACAGGATGCTTGCTCATGAGGAAATCACAAGGGAGAACAACGTAGGAGGGTGGGTATCAGCTGACCACACGCCTGTGTCCTGGGGGGGACAGAGCTGAGCTGACCGAAGGCAAAAGCGAAATCATCAAGAGCTGAATTGGACAAGCATTTGTCATGGAAGAGGTGTAAAGAGAACATTAAATAATTCAAACAGTTTCTTTCTTTTCTTTTCTTTTCTTTTCTTTTATTTTTTGGTACCGGGGGTTGAACCCAGGGCCTCACGCTTGCATGCTTTGCAAGTGCTAGACCACTGAGCTGCCACCTCCAGCCCCCCTTTTTTTTTTTTTTTTTTTTTTTTTTTTTTTTTTTTTTTTTTTTTTTTTTGCTTTTTGAGATAGGGTTTTGCTAAGTTACGCAGACTTCCTCTGGTCTCGAGCTTGCCATCCTCCTGCTTCCTGAGCCACTGGGATTACAGGTGTGTGCCACAGCGTCCGGCTAAATAATTCAGTTTCAAACAAATAGCACAGAGAATTTAAAGATGAAAATCAAAAAAAAAAGGTAACTGGCTTTGCCCTTTAGTATAATCACAATGATAAAAGCACAGAGCAGCCAACACCACTGATCACTCAGGGTAAGACGAATATGGTATTAAACACACCAGTCAATCATCAAAATCACTCTACGAGGCATTGGTATTCATTACCAACCCTACTCTAAAATGAGGAAAAAGAAATTATATAGACAGGTGAGGAAGACTCAACTGTGTTAGCGCCAGGAAGGTCTGGGGCTTTAATTCTTGGTATCTAATTCCAGGGTAGGGTTTCCTTAGCTTTTCTTTTCAATAAAAAATTGATCTCTGGGTGGGGCTCGAGAGCAAATTGCCAAAGGTCAACGACTTTTGGGGGGGTGAAGAAGTAATTGAGGGGGTGCAAACTACTCTTTCCAGACATTTCCCAGGGACAGAATATGGCTGGACAGTGTTGATTTCTACTTTTCCTTCTGGGGATGAAAGAGACAGGGTAGAGGAAGAAGAGATGGAATCAGCAGAAAGTAAAAGAGAAGGCAACGATTGGTAACTTTTTCTGGAAAGTTCTGGTGAAATGGGATGGGTGTTGCTGAGGTGGGTGGGGGAGCAGAGATCTCAGTTCATGGTCATCTAGCTCCATTGCTTTGGGCTTGAAGGGAGATAGACTGTCGTGGTGGGGGAGTGTGGCGGAGGAGGCGGATCTGCTCATGGCGGTCAGGAAGCATAGAGAGCAAGAGAGAACAGGGCAGAGGCAAGACACAGCTTCTAAAGCATGCCCTTAGTGACCTATTTCCTCCTACCAAGACTCACCACCTAACAGCCCATGCAGCTATGAACTCATCAGTAGATTAACCCATTGATGAAATCAGCACCCACAGGTCAAAAAGGTCAAAAAACATGATGTGAGCAAGATCAGTGGAAGGGAAGGTATCGCAGAGAATGGTGGAAGGTGGAGCTTAGGATGAGGAGGGAGAAAAGATGAGACTCATGTGAAAAGCGTGTGTTGAGAGGACAGGCAGAGAGAGAGATCAAAGGCCACTTCAGCTGAGAAAGACCCCCGAAGGAGTGTGCACCGTACCCTCCAGCCCCTGGGGTAGTGTCAGTAGGGCCTACCCAGCATCCTTTGTTGGATATTCTCTGCAGAAAACCTGTCACCTAGTATGATATTTTCGACTAGCCATGCTGGAATGCCATCAGAGGAAAGATGCATTGCAATCTATCTATTGGACGATGGGGCACTTTGAACTTGCGTTTCATTTGGTGGTATTGTGTGGCACTGCATAGGTCAAACCGATTTCAATTTCAAATATTAACAGAACCAGAAGTTCCTTGTGTCTTAATTAGGGGTCATCAACTCCCTTGTACAGTGGTCCCTGTCAGGCCTGCCTGTGGTAATTTGGGAGGCTCAGCGAAGCTGAAAATGAAGGCTTTGATAGTCAGTATTTTTAGGCACATTGTTTTGCTCTGCAGCAAATAATGGGTAGCCCAGACTCCAATTAGAGCCGTATTCAAATAACTTGATATTTGCATATTTCCGTTGACCGTCTTCAGGCAGGAGAGGCCAGGCCATGCAGTGCTCCAATTATTTAGAGCAATTAGAAGAGATGATCAGACACTTCTGAGGTCTCATTAGCAGGCATGTTGCCTGCTCCGACGTCTCTGCAGATTATGGCAGCCACTGGGCATGGCTGCCCGCATGCTCTTTCCAGAGAGTTCTGCAGACAGTGACTCATGTTGCATTAAACAAAAGTACCTATTTCCCTGGCCGATTTCTCCTTTCCCTCTGAAAAGTCGTTCGTTATGGCCCTTTCTCTACACATTACAGATGCCAGTGTCTTTTTCTCCTTAAGAGCACTCTCGTTTCTGTTTTACGTGGAAACTCTTCCTCATCTTGGTACTTAATACCAGGTCATAGAGATTTCCCAGACATAAACCTTGGTGCTTAGAAAACTCACCTCTGGGAAATGAGGTATCTGACATTCTAGACCAGAGCAGGATTTGGGTAGTAAAATCCTCAGTGTGGAGAAGGCTGGGCTTGCTCTACTTCAGCTTGCTCTTGCCTTCCTAGCTTCCAAATTGGGGGTTTCCTCAACCCTATTGCCCTCACCTGGGCGAAGGACCTGGCAATCCACTCCCAAGGCAATCTTGAAACAGTTACCCATTGACAACCCTATGAGGGTCGCTATGAGTCGGATACCGACTTCACGGCACTTAACAACAATCGCTCTCACCTTCCCTGATGGCAAAGTCTTCATGCCACCCGCAGCCACCAGGCAGATTCAGGGTTGCTGCTTTCCTTGGCCCTGTCTGCTGGGTCACCAAGCAGAGCCCTGCCTCAGTCTTCCCATCATGCCAGATATAAAACATTCCTGCATTCCAAAACCCAGATTTAGGTCAGAGCAAAGCAGCTGTCCTTAGCACATCCCAGGTCCTATTTTTAATTTTCATAGTAAGCCTAGGTAAGGTGGAAGCAGAATCTGGCTTAGATGTGAAAATGTGGTCTTTCCTCATTTACTAGTGTCGGACCAGCTAACCTTGATTTAATTAACCCTTGTTCTAGAGGTCCCATTGTATGCTGACCAAGTGGTAACATCTCCTATGAAGAGAGGATGTGTATGAGATGTGAGTCTGTTGAATGTCTCTATTTTATATTCAAGGCCTTAGGGGAATAAATAAGGACGAGGGCCCAGATGTGGATGCTGTACATTGGCCTGGTCCTCTGCCCCCATGAAGAGCTCCCTGAGACTGTCTCACCCTCAGCATTTCTCCTTCACGTGTTCTCCCTTCCTCCCTTTCTCCTTCCTTCCCTCCATGTAAGACAGCAGGATGAGACACCAGGTACAAACAGTGACAGGTGGAAAAAGTACTCCTTGGAGTCCAGCATCTAAGAGTCTCTGGGAATCAAGTCTTCTCCATAGACAGTTGCTATTCCCAGATTTGTTGTTGTTAGGTGCCGTCAAGTCGGTATCCGACTCATAGCGACCCTCATAGGGTTTTCAATGGCTGACTGTTTCGGGATTGCCTTGGGAGTGGATTGCCAGGTCCTTCTCCCATTTGTGCGGTGCTGGGACTTGAACTCCGGACCTCAGAGATTGCACCGCAGTGCTCTAACAACTGAGCCAAATCCCAGCCCTCCCAGATTTGTCCTCCCAGAATACTGCTTTAATTAAGCTGACTCTTCATATGCCAGTTTCAACGTCTAGAAGGATGTTTGACCTATATTTTCTTTTCCCCACTGCTAGAGACTTTCTTAAGTTTTCATTTTGCTTGTTCTTTAAGCAGAAAATGGGCAATTTGGTAACAGAAAGATCTCACTTTATGCAAATGTGTCCTTTTGGAAGAAATCTCGTTGTTAGGTACCGTCGAGTTGGTATCCCTCTGTACAACAGGTGAAACACTATTGTCAGTGCTTCTCTACTGTTCATAGGGTTTCCAATGGCAGATTGATTTTTTTGGAGTGGGTTGCTGGTTATGTCTCCCAAGCCTACAGCACCTGGTGTTCCCAGGCGGTCTCCCATCCAAGTACTAACCAGGCCCGACCCTGCTTAGCTTCTGAGATCTGACGGGATCAGATGCCACAGGGCTATGGCTGCAGGCTGGAAGAAATCTTAGGGATATCTTAATAAACCCAATCAACCTTTTAGTCCATGGGGGCTGTGGTCTTGTCTTGTTAGTGAGGATGGTGGTTTTTTTCTTTTTTTTTTCTTTGCCCAGTTCCAGCCACCATACTGCCCTGCCCTCATTTTCTTCTCAGAAAAATCTTCCAAAAGTCATAGTTGCCGCCTGGCCCAGGGACCTCCCACAAGTGTCCAGTAGCTGTGAACAAGTTGCAGCATGTGGCGTCCTCAGTGTGTGAGTTGCAGGCCAGGAGAGAAGTGTGTGATGGAAGTGCCTGTCTAGGTGCCTGACAATGACAGAAAGCTCACGGGCCAGGGGCAGGAGCCCTGGGGAGTCTGATTATTTTCACAATTGTTTGCCCCCTTTGTCAAACCCTGCGTCACACAGAATCTCTCTCTCTAATGTTTCCACCCTGCGAGGCTAGACCAGTCTACACCAAAAAGGCTTTACGGATCCTTCCCTCAACCCAACCAAATGGTCTTGTGCAGGATAAAAACATTAAAAATCCATTGCGTTTTTCTCTATAAGCATCCATTGTCAGAAGTAAAGTCATCGTAAGCATCCGGGTAACAGGAAATTCCAGGAAAGTGAGAAATACTTAGAATAATAGAATTGTAATGCAGGGAGGAAACTTTGAGATCCTTGGAGTGAACAGTGCGTTTCTCAGAAGGAATGGAAGATGGTGGACAGGGGAGGGGACATGGCAAACGGGGTGGGAATGGAAAACCGGAACCAGACCCTGGGGTCAGTGTCCCAGCTCTGTGCACTTCTGATGCTGCGCTGCAGAAACATGCTTTGTTTTCTGTTTTCCCTGAGTCATGCGTCCAAATGAACTTTATCCCATTTGCAAACACAGTAGCAGGTACCCCTTATCTACAGCTCTGCTTTCCTCGGCTTCTGTTACCCGTGGGTTGTGTTACCCACAGTGCAGCACAGTCCAATATTAATATTTGTCTTGACTCTTTCAAGAGAGAGGCCATAGTCACATAACCTTTATCATAGTATATTACTATAATTATTGTTTTTTGTTATTGTTGTTAATCTCATAGGCATTCAAGAGACAACTGGGGGAGAGTTGCTTCCTCAGAGTAGATTTGACTTTAATAACAGGAATGGAGTAAAGACCCTGGGACCTCCATTTGCTGATGTGGCATGACTCAAAATGAGAAGAAATACAGTGGCTGCAACATTGGGCTCAAACATAAAAAAGATCATGTGGATGGCACAATGTTGGGTAATACTTGGTTCTGTCGT
The DNA here is from genome assembly GCA_007922755.1 of Pedetes capensis. Classification (NCBI taxonomy): domain Eukaryota; kingdom Metazoa; phylum Chordata; class Mammalia; order Rodentia; family Pedetidae; genus Pedetes; species Pedetes capensis. The sequence continues at coordinate 61,014 of VMDO01011713.1, forward strand.
ACAGAGTCACTGTGAGTCAGATCCAACTTGACAATACCTGACAACAACAACAACAACAAGTTAAACTTTATCGTAAGTGTGTATGTAGAGGAAGAAACAGTACATATATGGTTCAGTACTGGCCATTGTTTCAGTCATCCATTGCGGGCCTTAGAATATATCACGTGTGGATGGGAGGAAGACTATAATGCCAAGATAAATGTTGAGTAGGAGCAAGAAGGAGGAAGTGAAAATGTATTTTGCAGAGAACCATTTCAGAATAACTTATCAAACAGTACTACTGGGAGACATTTGAGGAATGAGTGAATTTCACACGAAGCAAACAATCACATATGATATAGTTACAATTTAAATTTGCTTTATGTAGAACTTAACTAGAATTTAGGCTACTCATTGTAGTTGTAGTAAATATTCCTTCTACACCTTCTCCAGTGTGCTTACTTAGATATATTTGTTACAGTGTTCTAAATCTTGTGATTATGTTAAAGAATGAATTTTATTTCTGAAACAGATCTTAAATGCTTGGAAGGAAAATATATTTATTATTTAACAACAATAATTAAAAAAAGGAAAACAATAAACATTGGAGGCATGAGAATCCCACACTTGACTTTCTTCTTCTTCTGATCAGTTGGGAAATCTGTTGTTTGTAAATTTCATTCTTTGAAAGAATACTTTTCCTTTGGCTACCACTTTGAAGCTTGGTGTTAACCTGTTAGAGTTCAGCTGACGTCCTACCCATTGAAGACATTGGGGGTAGTTACATAGTAATTTCAACTCCATGCATCAACAAAGAAGAGACACTTATTTATGGAATATTTAGAACTTGTCAGACACATATAAAATGTGGGTGATAATGGGGTTGGTAGGTGATGAAATCCATGCTACGAATAAAGAAATTTGAAGTTAGGAGTAAGTGTAGGAGAAAGAAAAAGTTAAAACTATACTGTCTGATACAGCAACCCCACTTCTCAGCATTTATCCAAAGGATTGAAATCAGGATCTCAAAAGGACACCTGCACTCTCGTGTTCATTGTGGCATGGTTCACAATAACCAAGGTGTAGAAACAAACTAAATGTCTACTGATAGAATGGATACAGAAAAAGAAACACACACACACACACACACACACACACACACACACACACTGTGAAATACTATTCAGCCTTAAAGAAGAAAGAAATCCTGATATATGCAACAGCATGAAAGAACTTGGTGTTATGCTAAGTGAACCAAGCCAGCCAGCCAGCCAGCACCGTGTATGAGGTGTTTTAAACTCAGGGAAGCAAGAAGTAGAATGGCGGTGATAGGTGATAGGGGAGAGGGAAAAGGTGAGCTTCCATCCAGTAGGTTTCTTACTCACCTTCCTGTCACTGTGACAAAATATCTTAGAGAAACAGTTTAAGGGAGGAAAGATTTGTTCTGGCTCACGGTTTCAGAGGTCTCAGCTGATGGTCATCTAGCTCCACTGCTTTGGGCTTGAGGGGAGATACACTGTCATGGTGGTGAGGGAGTGTGGCGGAGGAGGCAGATCAGCTCATGGACGTCAGGAAGCATAGAGAGCAAGACAGAGCAGGGCAGGGACAAGACACAGCTTCTAAAGCATGCCCTTAGTGACCTATTTCCTCCTACCAGGACCCACCTCCTACCAGCCCATGCAGCTATGAACTCATCAATGGATTGCCCCATTGATGAAATCAGCACCCTCAGCCTCTGTCTGATCATCTCCCAATCGCGCCCACATCTGTGGACAAAGCCGTCAATATGTGATCCTTAGGGAATGTTTTATATCCAATCCGTACCATGGAATATTGTTGTTAGGTCCTGTTGATTTGGGTCCGACTCGTTGTGACCCTATGTACAACAGAATGAAACAGTCCCTGCCACTGTGCCATGCCCTGCACTATGTCAGTGCTTCTCTGCTATTCATGGGGTTTTCAATGGCAGATTGTTTTGGGAGTGGGTTGCCAAGTCCTTCTTCCAAGCTTACAGCACCTGATGTTCCCAGGTGGTCTCCCGTACAAGGACTAACCAGACCTGACCCTGATTAACTTCCAAGATCAAATGAGATTAGATGCCAGGGTGGTATGATCGTTGACGCAACATGGGATATAAAGTTTCAATTATGCAAGATGAATAAATTCCAGAGATCTGCTCTGTGAGGTTGTACCTCTGATTAATAATAACCTTGTACATTTAGAAAGTTGTTATACTTTATGTGCTCTCACTACAACTTAAAAATTGGAGCAATATGAGAGACAGAGAGCTCCTAACATACACTGGATACCAATTGTGTATCAGCCACTGGTAAATGCACTTGGCCTGTCTTCTGAGCTTAATCTCAGCGATATCTTCCTGTCACAGATGTCATTTGCAGCAAAGAGGTTAATTACTTGGAAACAAATCATGCAGCTAAAAGCATGAGGTTTCAAATGATATGAGATAATACTGCGGTCATCCACGGAGGTGAAGTATGGAGGGATGGTTAATTGTTGGCATGTTCTGCCAGTCCCTCAAAGCCAGAAGGAAGCCGCAGGTTTCTGGTTCTTCAGCCTAAGCCCAGCTCCACTGCTAAAAGAGGACTCTTGGATGAGTTTCTACTGGGTAAAATGAGTGCAGAAAGATGATACAACTCAGGCATCACAAGGAGCACCTGTGAAGACCCAGGGACATCTAAGAAGTGGCAAGTCACTGTCCAGACAGATCAGCTTATATGCACAGATCAGATTTCATAAAATTTAGCCATTCCAATAATCCGGGCACCTGTAATATCTTCTTCAAATTCTAAAATAATTAGTAGTCCCTAGTAGTGTTTTTATAAATGGTCTAGAAAGTGCATGTGATTGTTTTGACAAGATAATAACAAAGTTCACTACAGGAAGAATTTCTATCTTAAACAGAACTGGAACTCAAATAACTGGAACTCAAATACATATAGAAAAATATTACCAAGTAAATGATAGAGAAGACTTAGATGGAGAGGGTGGGGGGAGCATACAAGAGGGTAAGGGGGCACCTATATGAATAATGTACATCAAAATGCATATATATGTAAATGCCACAATGAAAAGCATGTCAGAATGAATCACATTAAGGTGTACATTAAAAATGTCCAATAAAAAAAAAGAAAACCATATTTGACCTTAGCTCTGTGCAGTAGTAGTAGCAGCAGCAGCTGTTCCCTACTGCTTCCCTTTACTTCTCAAATGTGTACTATCTTTTAATAAACACTGTCTATATTCTTTACTTGGGAGAAGGGCCTGGCAGTCCACTCCCAAGGCAATCCCGAAACAGTCAGCCTTTGAAAACCCTATGAGGGTCTCTGTGAGTCAGATACTGACTCTATGGTACCTCATAACAACAACAAGTAGTGTTTTTGGGGCTGGGATTTAGCTCAGTTGGTAGAGTGCTGCTCTGCAGTCTCTGAGGTCCTGAGTTCATTTCCCAGCACCGCAAATATGGGAGAAGGGCCTGGCAATCCACTCCCAAGGCAATCCCGAAACAGTCAGCCATTGAAAACCCTATGAGGGCCACTATGAGTGGGATACCGACTCGACGGCACCTAACAACAACAACAAGTAGTGTTTTTGAGATCAGTTCGTATGTTCCTGCCATCTGACTCAGGTTTATCTACAGGAGTCAGAAGCAAAACGTTGAGTAGAAAGGACATGATTGACGCTGCAGAATCCTCCCCTATTCCTTGTCTAAACAAATCTGATTCTCCGAACTGCCATATATAGCACAGGACTTACTTTTTCCAATGTCCAATGTATGTCATAACGCTAATTGTCACTTTGTAAAAAGCCCCGACTTTGAAACTTGATGAACCTCTCTGATGATTTGGCCATGTTTCCCTAATTCTTATTCATCAGTGACTCTCTAAAAGAAATCATTATGAAACCCGGCATGCTGACTGCTTTCACTAAGTGTTAAATAATAAATAATGCATTTCTCCTTCAATTAATCTACATAGACATCTTACAGGCCAAATACTGAGGTGGAAATGTTCTCATCTGTGAATCAATCCCCAGCAAGGCTCTGCCTCAATATTTTGAGGTCCCTGATGCAGAGCTTTTGATGTGAGATATGAGATAAATTGATAATTCAGTGACCATGCTCTACCATTGTGCTTAAACTAATAAGTAGGACCAGGCACTGTAATGACAACTTGCAAATCTACTCAAGGCAGCAATTAGGATGAATCTCTTTCCTCTAAGAGATTTTTTTTCTTTATTTCATGTGCTTATATATTTTCACCTTAATATGATAGTCTTCAAATGTCCCAGGCTTTTAAAAATGCTATATATATCTTCACCTTACCCTGAGGTTGATTGTTGTTGTTGTTGTTAGGTGCCATCGAGTTGAGTCCGACTCATAGCGACCCTATGTACAGCAGATCAAAACACTTGCCAATTCTGTGCCAGGCAAACGGTCTTATTTATGTTTAAGCCCATTGTTGCAGACACTGTGTCAATCCATCTGGTGGAGGGTTTTCCTCTTTTGCATTGACCTGCCACTCTCCCAAACATGATGTCCTTCTCCAGGGATTGATCTCTCCTGACTACATGTCCGAAATATGTAAGATGCAGTCTGGCCATTCTTGCTTCCAAGGAGCACTCTGGTTGCACTTC
>VMDO01011714.1:0-48597 GCA_007922755.1 Pedetes capensis
AGTCAGGAGAGAACAATCCCTGGAGAAGGACATCATGTTTGGAAGAGTGGCAGGTCAACGCAAAAGAGGAAAACCCTCCACCAGATGGATTGACACAGTGTCTGCAACAATGGGCTTAAACATAAATAAGATTGTTTGCCTGGCACAGAATCGGCAAGTGTTTCGATCTGCTGTACATAGGGTCGCTATGAGTCGGACTGGACTCGATGGCACCTAACAACAACCAAAAATAACTTTCCTTCCTGGGTGCCAAGGAGCACATGGGGACTTCTTTTTCACCAAGGTTGTTTTTTGTTTTGTTTTATTTTTTTTTTTGTATAACATTTTTTGATAGAAAAGAAACAGCATATGAGGATGATGTAGTAAAGGCAGGGTACAGCAGGAAGTAAAATTAGGAAAGATAAAACAGTTTGCTTTTGGAATTATGTCCACTGTTTGGGCTAACCAGAAAAATTCCAGTGAGTTTCTCGATTACAAATAAATGCCCGTTAAAGCCTCAGGTAAAACTTTATGATTTATCTCTAAACTGTTATTTATAAATATATCAAGAAAAACCAGTAAAGCCTGCATTAGTATGTTTTGGAGTTATTTAACTATCTACTATCTGTTTAAAATAAGACAGCTAAATTTAAAGCTATCTGGCTCTTGTTAGTAGTGAGGTTGGTTTGGGAGTTTTAATTCTGTTGAGGTTGTTTTTATTTTTAAAGTTTTATTTCAGTACCCTAAGCTTTAAGAGGGGGGAGCATATGTGCCAGACATGGTGGCACACGCCTATCATACCAGCAACATGGGAGACTGAGGCAGGAAGTTGCCCAGTTCGAGGCCAGAGGCAGCCTGTCCAACTTAATGATACCGTGTCTCCCCCCACCCCACCCCCCCAAAAAATATATATATACACACACACACACTGGGAGTGTATCTCAATGGTAGAGCTCTTGTAAAGTATATGTGAGACCCTGGGTTCACCCCTCAAGTACTATAAATAAAATAAAATATTTTTAAAAACAAAATAATGAAATAATAAGCCTTTGCAGTAGATATGTGTTGACTATTTCACAGATTGCTAAAAGAGGCAAGTAAATAGGAAATGTTAATTGACTTAAGAAGTCTGGTTAAAGTAATGACTTTTTGAAAATAGCGATTCTGCGTTTTTGTCAAATTATTCTTTGTGAACATGATATGTTTCCTAGAATTACCTGTGCATCGTCAGACTGAGCCTTCCATTTAGTTAAAAACTAAAATTTTTGCTTTGTTGATCTTACACAGAGAAACTAAACCCATAGCAGCACATTGGAAGCAATACTGCAAAATAAAAAATGAAACAATGACACAAAAACCAACCTCTTTTCTGCCGAGGAGCTTGTGGGAGCTCAGTTGCTGTCAGACCACATGAACTAAAACCAAGGAAGTCTTATCTACCTGCTGGACACTGACTTCATCTTTCTCTTCTGTATTCTTTTAATACTTAAAGATGACATACTCTATCTGTAGTACTCTCCTCCTCCACAGAGGGGAACACCCGTATTACTGAAATCAAGACAAGACTTTAAGACACACCTGCTTGAAGGCTCCAGCCCACCAGTTTGGAAAATTACATTTGTGTTATTTTATATCTTACTTAACTCACCTTTCCATTGTTGGTGACTTTCCTTATGGTTTTCTTGTTTTAATCCAGGCAAACCATTTTTTACACGAAACCCTTCTGAGTTGAAAGGCAAGTTCATTCACACAAAGCTGCGGAAAAGCAGTCGTGGCTTTGGCTTCACAGTGGTTGGAGGAGACGAACCAGATGAATTCCTCCAGATCAAGAGCCTGGTCCTAGATGGTCCTGCTGCACTGGATGGCAAGATGGAGACAGGTGAGTCTACATAGCTATAGCATGTTCTGTGCAGTGAGATTTCAGCCCACACCTGAGCAAGAATGAACAGTAACATGATTTCACAGGTTATAAATGTCTTTGCAATCAGCCAAATCCCTCCATTACAAAAACCTTCGCCCAGATTAAGATTTTTAAAGTCATTTTAATTTGGGGGGAAGTGTTACAATGCTATTCCATACAGTAGCGTAGTAATTTACTAAAAATGTGGATTTATTTAAATAAATGAATTCTAAACTTGGATCTCTGCAGTGAGAATTTCTTTTCAGGAGAAAGCTCCAATAGTATCTCTACAATTATTATATTCTCGTTAGCAGGGAAGACACTAGATGCTAAAATAATGTTTTACTAGCAGTTAAAATAAGCAATAGAAACAGTCTCTTTATCCCTGATGATATCATCCCAGCAACCAGTTTCAGTTCTACCTCATATTGGTGGTATAAAGAAGACAGAATTTTACCTTGATCCTATGGTTTTTGGCTGGGTCTGGGAATTTCAAGACATTTTAGTTGGAGAAAAACCATACAAATTTACTTAATATGAGTGTTAAAGCCAATTATTGTGATACTCAGGAGGCTGAGGCAGGTTAACCCCAAGTTCAAGGCCACTCTGGGCTACATAGAGGGGCTTTGTCTCAAAAAAAAAAAAAAAAAAAAAAAGAAAGTGCTGTTAATCACTTCCCACACTGAACACAGAATAGTAGTGGGTTCTGAAAATGTCACTGGACACAGGAATCTTGACTAGAGGAGTTAATTGGGTGGAGAAATGAATAGGAAGTTAAGGGTTTGTTTAACAAGGTTGATGTATATAGACTTCTGTTAGGTTTGACTTACTGTGCATGATGATAAAAATGTTACTGAAGTCAGAATGTTACTTCTTGTCTTAGAAGGACATCTACATCAAATTTTATCTCCTGCTTTCACCAATAAAAAGGGGAAGATCAGAGTCCTTTTCTTATACCTGCTACTTTTTAAGTGTTTCTAGCTGAAAATAAGCCTGCACCCATAGCCCTATGGCATCCGATCCCTTCAGATCTCGGAAGCTAAGCAGGGTCGGGTCTGGTTAGTTCTTGGATGGGAGACCGCCTGGGAACACCAGGTGCTATAGGCTTGGGAAACAGACCCAGCAACCCACTCCCAAAAATCAATCTGCCATTGAAAACCCTATGAACAGCAGAGAAGTGCTGACAATAGTGTTTCGCCTGCTGTATGTAGGGTCACTATGAGTCGGATACCAACTCGACACCACCTAACAACAAGCTGAAAATAATCCTTATGCCAAAATGGCATATTTTGGGGTGGTGTGTCCTGAACATGAGGATAATGTTACAATACTAACAACACTTCTAGGCATTGTGGTTTTTGACCCCAAGCTCTTACCTTTTATAGGCGATGTGATTGTCAGCGTGAATGAAACCTGTGTTTTGGGACACACCCATGCTCAAGTTGTGAAAATCTTCCAGTCTATTCCCATTGGTGCCAGTGTGGACCTTGAACTCTGCAGAGGTTATCCATTGCCTTTTGACCCAGATGACCCCAATACAAGTTTAGTGACCTCGGTGGCCATTTTGGACAAAGAACCAATTATTGTGAATGGACAAGAGACCTACGATTCACCAGCGAGCCACAGTAGCAAAACCGGCAAAGCCAGCATCATGAAGGATGCCAGGCCAAGCAGCCCTGCTGATGTCACTTCCAGCAGTTCCCATGGTTATCCCAATGACACTGTCTCTTTGGCTTCCTCCATAGCCACTCAACCAGAACTCATAACTGTTCACATCGTCAAAGGGCCAATGGGCTTTGGTTTTACTATTGCGGACAGTCCTGGTGGAGGTGGCCAAAGAGTGAAACAGATTGTTGACAGTCCGAGGTGCCGAGGTCTGAAAGAAGGGGATCTTATAGTGGAGGTGAATAAGAAGAATGTGCAAGCTCTGACACACAATCAGGTCGTGGATATGCTCATCGAATGTCCAAAGGGAAGTGAGGTCACGCTGTTGGTGCAGCGAGGAGGTATGTAGGTTGTTTTTATTCTCTGCTTTTTAAATCTTTAGGTAACCATAGGTTTTTAAAAATGTTCCTTTAAGATCTTTTTTTTCCACCTTTTTTGGGTACTGGGAATTGAACCCAGGGCTTTGGACATGCTAGGGAAGCACTCTACCACTGAGCTGTTCCCCCAAACCCTTGAATATTTTTATTTAAATATTTGGAAATACTTTCAAAATGCCTTTTGATTGTTTCACATACTAGCTTTTTTGGAATAAAGCTTATGGTTTATACATTATGTTATACATGTGCAGTTAGAATGATACTTTAAAACATAAATCAGACTGTTGTTTTAAAAACCATTAAGATTTAAAAATCTTTCTCTTTTGAGACTCATGAGCCTAGCCTACACATGCTGCAAAGTATGTTTCCTGACTGCTCCTCTAACTTCATTTCACACTCTTCTCCTACTTTTCACTGGTATTTAGCCACACTGGCTTCTTTTTGGAGGTTACCTTAATGCTTTAAGCCCTTTCCTGCCTCAGGGCCTTTGTGCTTCCTGTTCTCTTTCCCTAGAATGCCCTTTGCACAGCTCCTAGTTGCGGGCAGGTCTTTTCCTGAGAAAAGGCTTCTGTAATCACTTTATCTAAATTATCCTCCTGACATTTCCATGTACTCTCTTCCACATTACTCTCTTTTGATAGTCTTTGTCACAATCAATATCTTATTGGGAGACATTATTTTGTACACTGATTTTTCTTTTTCTTTCTCTTTCATTAGAAGAGATGTTGCATAAAGCTAGGACCCATGTCCACACATTGATACCTATTATTCCCAACATTTAACATTCTTGCCTCCTTTTAGGTATTCATGAGTGAATGAATGCCTATGTGATTATTTATATGTGACAGAACAACAGCCGTATCAGTCATATTGAAAATGCAAAGTCAATCTATCACATGGTAGTGATGTGGTTGAGGATCTTGGAGAACCTGTATATTCTAAATCTTCCTTTTTCCTTACTGCCTAAACCTTTCACTCTTGCCCTACCAGAACTCTCAGGACCTCATGTGGAAAACCTTTTTCCACAATATTGAGATGTTTTGCTCCTGGGATGTATGTTAGTGACTGGTTGTGACTGATTGTTACACACAGTGGGCCTGAGATTGTTTCCCCCAATCCTTACCAACATGGTTTGTCTTGTGCATAGCATATTTGGGCCCTCTGAGAAGAGATCAACAACCAGACTGAGTTCCCTTGCGGTGAGGGAGTTCATTTATGTCACACAGCCACGTTTTCATGCTCTCATGAAGCTGCGTGTTGGGTGATCAAAATGATTGGGGTCACTGGGAGGAAATCCAAAATACTGAGCAGCTGTTGATATGAATCAAAATGCTCAGTTAGCCGTTCTTGAGCAGTTATAAAAGCCATTTGTGCAGATGCTGTTTTTTTAAAAGTTCCAGTAAAATTTTGAAGTCTCTTCTTATACCTAGATCATTTGATTCCTAGATAATTGGTTCTTAAATAGTGACAAGATGGAGTAGGAAATAACTTCAACATAAGAATGACGATGCTGAGAATGAGGGTGATGATGATGATACCTGGCTCTTCTACACAAATGGGTGATTTACAAAGTGCTTCCATACGTATACTTGCCTCTCATCTGATCTTTGTCACTTCCATAGGACTGAGGGGGATGCCAGCCCACAGTAGAACTGAGAAGTTCATCCCAGTCCTGTGATTCATAGTCCAGTGTTCTGCCTACTTAATTCTGAATAACACTGACCTTGCATGCTTCTTCATGTCTGTGGCCATGAGCCTGGAAACTTTTAAATTGTTCTTGGCACACCAGGCACGTCTCTGATCCAGCTACTGTGCAATAGCCAGTCCCAAACTACTCTGCTCTCTTCTCTCAACTGTGGACTCTTTCATGTCTTTTACCAATATGATGCATTGAGTTTTTGCATCAGATTAGATTACTTTTAAGTGGACCAAGAAACAAAGTCTCATTACAGTCTGCTAATTTAGCAATTACTGGAATCTTACTGTAATGAATTTGCCTAAAATAGCAAACAACTGATTATAGAAACATACCCTTGATTTTAACTATGTTTGCATTCCGTCTTCTTAATTCTTGAGACCTTCTTTCTGTTAATGCTATTACCTTTTATAGCATTCATATGGAAAGATGCAGAATATATTGCCTCATTTGTCAACATCTACATGGTTTATTCCAGAACCTGAGTAATTTAAAATCACAGTAACATCGGCAGTCTTTAAAATACACCATATGCTTGTGTTTGATTTATGTATAGGATGGAAAGTTTGTACATCTGCAGTTGGCAGGCTAACACCAGCTACTATTAATCTTTCTCAAAAGCATATAAATATATTTGTTTCTGTCATGCATTAGTTGTTTGAATTGGGGCAGACATTTAATCATCCCTCCTGTATGGTGGGGGTATAATGAGAAAGTTTCATGGAGGCATAAGACAGCAGCTTGGTTAAATGAGAAATTGAACGGCTACTTCACCAATTCCTTCTAATGAGTCTCATTTCTGACAAAGCTCCTGCTAAGCAGATTGATAAATTCATTAAATCCACACCATTCATGATTCTCAGGAGTTCATTACGTGAGGATGATGCTTTGTGTGTTTTATAACACGGCTCTTTTCTACTTTGGGGCTAAATTGGCCATGTCTGTAGCATCTCTTTTTATTTTAATTAATTAATTAATTAATCAATTTAGCAGTACCTGGGGCTTTGACTCAGGGTCTCATGCATGCTTCTTACAAGTGCTCTACTACTGTGCCATAAACCCAGCCCATTTTTTACTTTTTATCATGATACAGGGTCTCACTAAGCTATATTGGCTGCCTCTGGCCTTGAACTTGTGGCTTCCTGCCTCTACCTCCTGAGTTGCTGGGATTACAGGTGTGTACCACTGCACCCAGCACTAATATACTCTTTTCTGTTGTACTTCATTTTAATTTTTAATCCCCAAGCTTCTTTCTGACATTTGTTCTTGCCCAGACTTGGTACATTTCACTTTGGGTCCATTCCCTCTTTTTTCCCCCAGTGTGAAAATCAAGCTGTCCAAGGTCAGACAGTTGCCTACGTCAGGCTTAGAGTTGCCAGGGTTGTTCATGCATACACCTGGGTAGCTGAGCCCACACTGAGTTTGTTCATAAGTTTTTCCCTTAACACCTCTGTCTCATCAAATCTTCAGGTTTGTTTGTTAAAGTGCCTGGCTCCCATCTTCCAACCATGTGTCCTTTCCTCCTTCTCCCTCTGCTGTCCAGTCAGGAGAGTGCTTTTTCTTATTATTTTTACTGTTAACACAGCATTTGCATTCAGAAATCCTGTCACCTTGAATCAGTGTGAATTTAGAGGCTCCTTTGAGATGTTTTGAAAAATGTGGTAGAAGATGATTACTTAATAGGTTTTTTTAATTTACAAAAGTATAGAAGCTAGGCTAATAGAAGTTTTTCATTTTTTCCAAACCATTATATTCTGTGAAGCAGCATAGCTACCTGTACCCCTCTGTGTAAAATACTTTACATAATCAACTAATTCAACTACTAGTAGGTGTGACTCTTTAAAAAATAAGTTTGTGTTGAGTCAGCATATTCCATTTCAAGAGATTTGGCAGTACTTTACGAAACTGGAGAACACAGGTTTTTCTTTTGAGAGAAAGCATGTATCTAAAAGAGATCTGAACCAGGACTGTCAGGAGCTGACCCTGGGGTCAAGCTCTGCTCTTAAGTTGCTGAATTCCCTAAGCAGATTTCTCCTCCTGCCCTGACATTCCTTTCTTTATCCCAAAAGAAAAAAAAAAAAAAAAAAAAAGAATGTTTTTAACTAGAGAGTCTTGGGCAGCCCCTTCTGGCTGTAATTTTATGTGAAGAATGACTTTATTATTGCATAGAGAAAAGAACACGAGATTTTGGAGCAAAATGATGAAAGCTTATATCTAGGTTCTTGCCTTTACTCTCTGAGTGTTTTTAAGCAACTCATTTACCTTCTCTGAGCTTAGTTTGACATCTGAAAAAATGTGAATGATGCTTGCCTTTTACACACATGAAATAGATTAAATAAAGTAACATTTGTACCAGTTCCTGAAGTAGAGGTAGTTGTCATATGATACATCAGTTGTATTTTACTAATATTGCCTGATAGCAGAAGCAGTTGGGTGGGGTAGCTTTTTATTTTAAAAACAGAAAAAAATAAAAGCTCTAGCCAGAACCTACAGAATCTTAATCGCATTGTATAATGTTCAGACATCTGTATTTCTGTTTTAGAAGCTCCATTGTTGATTGGGATGTACACCAAGTGCTGCAAATAATGTTAGGCTCCTGCCCCCATGGTTCCTTCTAGTTTTGATTCTGTGAACCCAGGACCTCATGTATAATAAGCATGCACTCTGCCTCTGAGCTACCTCCCCAGCCCTTAAAGTTTTATAAGCAACAGATTTCTCAGTCCTCCCTAAGGTCCATTTCAACTCCCACCTTCTACATTTTTCTGCTTCAGAAGATAGAAAAGGAGTTGCTACTGGAAGTATTCATTTTGAGCACCATCTCAGCCAGCTTTTGCTGATCACAATAGTAATGGAGTGATGCTTTGCTTCCCAGTTTGCACAAACCATGTACAGAATGCTTTTATCAGGTCACTAAGTAATTTTAGAGTCTAAATTTTAGATTCTAAAGTAATAAACTGTTAGAATTCATGGAGGGTAGGACTATGTCCAGCTTCTCCTTATACCCCAGGCACTTCATGGGGGACCAGGCGTGTAGTAAGGTCTCAGTCAATACAAGCTGAATAAATTAAACTTGATCCACAAGTCACAGTAGAAAATTAATCATATAGCTTTGTGGTCACACTTGGTGATGGTAGAAGGATAATGATGCCACTTAAAAGGAAGAAACTAAACATGAAAATGGTGGTGATGGTAGTGATGGTACTGCTATCATTTACTGAGTGTTTACTATGTACCAGGCATGTTACCATGGACAGGAGTACATGTAGACACACGCATGTAGACACTCCATTATTGTGACCAAACTGAAGTTACCACCAGTTTACAATGTGATTTTAAGTAGAAGCCTCTGTGAAATGAAAGCAGTGGTTGTTACCTCCTACAATATGAAAAAAATAAAATAAAATATGGAGTTGTTTTTGTTTTAGGTGGGAAATTCCACTGCTAAATTTGGGTAGTTATAAAGCACAGGGAAAATTTTTGGTTCAATTGAAAAAGCATATAGAAGACTTGTAATTAAAACAAACACTTTTACAATGTGCCAGGCACCATTCTAAATGTTTCACATACATTTTACATACAGTTCATGGAGCCCTCTGATATAAGTAGAGTCTTAGCTCCATGTTAGAGAAGAGGAAGTTGAGACTCTGAGAGTTTCATTGAATTTCCCAAAATCACACCGGGCTAAGGGCAAAGCCAGGATTTGAACCCAAAAACTTTAGCTGCAGAGACTGTGCTAAATAGCCCATTGGCTTAAAAGCAAGAAACTGCTGTAATATCATTACTGTTTAGGAGTGTGCTTTATATAGAAGGGAATAAATAAAGTCTGAAATCCATGAGCACATTGATAGCACTTAATTCTCATTGAAACTTACTGATCATATTTAGTTCATTAGATCATCAGCAGTCCAAACAGGAGAAGCAATATCTAATCTAATCATCTAAGCACATCAATTAACATTAGCTCCTCTGTGTGTATATGTGTGTGTCTTATCCTTCCGAACTGATGCAAAACCATCATAATTAGAGCCATAGTGAGCTCTTTGCCTGAAAGTTAAACTAGCTGATCAGGCACCTCCCTTCTCTTTACCCAGTGGTCTTGGACTAAAGAATGAATTGCAAATTGCTCCACTTAAGGGTTTGATTGCCAGAATGTCTCATAGTGAGCTGCAGGGCCTCAAACAGGGGAATTCAGGTTCTTTATAAAATGATATCCTAATACTGTTGAGTTATGTATGTTCACATCAGCAAATGCTGTCAGCTCTCCCTTCTCGGGATCCCTGAGCTCAAATTACCTCCCACCCCTCCTTGGCCCCTGCATCCATCCTATGGCACCTGGTCTTGCAGTGGCCTTGTAGCAGGTCACATTGCTCCCTATATTCCATTTTCTGGCTAGAGTGATTTAAAGTAAGCTCAATCAAGACACTCCTCACATCAAAGTGGCTTCCCAGCATTCAGAATAAACTCCAAAGTCCTGGGTCAGGCTTTACCACTTACTGTTCCCTCTGTCTATTTTTTCTTCTCTCAAATAGCCGTAGGTTCCCTCCCTTACATCCTCAGTCCTGTGCTCCAAGGTCCTTTCATTCAAGAACCCTGTTCTGACCACTCCACATAAAGGAAAATACCATCCACCACCATCTTTTGTACTTCCTTAATCATCCGCACTTAGACAGTGGTCCCCCTTATCCTTGGGGGTTAATCCAAGACCCCCAGGGGATGCCTGAAACCACCAATAGTATTGAACCCTACATGTAATTTTTTTCCTATACGTACATATCTATAACAATTTTTAATTTATTAATTAGGTAGATGAGAGATTAACAATAGCTAATAATAAACTAAAACAACTATAGCAATATACATGCTGCTCTGAGCAACATGCAGTTTAATACTTATGAATTGTTTATTTCTGGGATTTTCCACTTAACATTTTCAGAATGTGGGTAACTGAAACCTCAAAAAATGAATCCTTAGATAAGTGTAGACTCTTGTACTTGTTTGGGATTTGCATGAGAGTTGGAACTTGGTCTCCCCACTGCCTAAAATAGGGCCTCACACATTTTAGGTATTCAGAAAATCATGTATATTTGAATGAACAAATAAAATCATGCTCGCCATTTGTTTTCCTGAGCTCCAGTCCCCATGAGAACTCTCAGAGGTGTGAGCACTGTCATAATAGCTGAGGATCCAGTCCAACATGACACAGCTGAGAGGCGACAGAGGCTGCATCTGAACCCTGTTCTGGTCGCCTGCGAAGCCTGGGTACTTTGCCTCAGGCTGCTTACAAGGTCAAGCAAATGCATAGATGTGAGTGTTTATAGGCCAAGGTTCTGGAGAATCAAACCACTGACATCATGTGGGTCCAAAAGCAGCTTCCTTGGCATCCAGTTAAGTCGCCACTGTCTAGTGAGTTAAAATGAAATGAAATGTAAAATTCAGTTCCTCAGTCCAACTAGCTCAATGGCCACAGGTGGCTCACAGCTACCCTATTCAGCAGCGTAGACAGAGAATATCTTCATCATTATAGGAAGTGCTGTTGGACAGCGCAGGTCTAGAAAGTTTAATTATTTTACCTTCCAGCATGAGACGTTGAGTGTCCTTTTATTGTACCCTTTCTCTTAATTGTATACCTTTCAATGGAAGAAAGATAGTGAAGTCCACTGCATGGTTAATAGTTGTTTTTTATACAAGTAGTAATAAAAGTAGGTCCTGTGTATTTAGTTTTCTTGATGGCAGATGTTGCTGTAAGTTCTTTACCTGTGTTACTGAGATGGTGTGTGGCTCAAGAAATCAAGACGCCAAGCACTTAAGACTTGTAAAGTGTAAGTGTTTGGAGTGGTTTCCCCTTCCTGGGTCCTGGCATGGTCTCATCAAGTGTTCAAGGAGATCATAATACCTCACCTGGCTGAGAAGCCCCTCTGGTTTTCATATTGCATTGATGTAGAAGGAGTTCAATTTAAATTATCCTCATTAAAGTCCCTATGATTTAAAACATGGAAAAAACTTTAAATCATAAGAAAAGTTCAACTAAAATTCTTATAATAAAGTACGAATAATCTGCCACTTAAGCTATCAGCAGTGTACACTTTGAACTCCATTTAAAGAGGAAAGTGTAGAAGTCTTCTTGATATTTACCTGACAGTATCTCAAATAATTGACCCCAGTGCCTTTCTATGTACTTAGGTTTTCTAATATGTTTGAAAGTTAGGGCCTGTTGTCAGACCCAGTGTGCTGCCTAATATCTTCCTGGCTATTAGAAGTTGTTCATGTTAAAAATTAGCAAACTTCTAGAGCTTCCACAGTGTTAAACAGGATGGTGTTCACATTTGCTTATAAAGGCTTCTGGCCTTTATTAGCAATGAAGTTTTAAGTTGTTATTTTGGTTCATTGCAATGGTTTAAAGTTATCAAGGATTTTATTTGAAAAGTCTTTACAGAATGTTAGGTCACATTTGCATTTGAGATTACTTACAGCAAGATAGGAGTTAAAAAATGTTTCTATTTTGATTGCCTTTCATTATATAGTGCTTAAAAATTATCCCACTTTCACATCTTAAGGAACTCTAACTTCATTAATTATATTTGATCTTAATAACTTTTAAATCTAAGCAGCTATACTGATTTGTTCTACCATTTATATGTAATTTCAGATGTTACTGGATGATTTGAGTTTTATTTCTTTATATCTGTAATGCAGAGTGGTTGATACACCTCAGAATTCTACTTTTTTTCTACAAGGCACTATCTCATCTTCCTTGAAGGTAAACATAATGCACCAAGTTACTCACTTATGTGCATTATTTATTACATATATGTGTGATTTATTGTTCTCATTAAGGATCAGTGGTGTCTCCTTGCCTTTCTGGAAGAGCACTGAAATTTCATTGGCTTGTCTGGCAGGCTGTAAAATTATTATTCTTTGCTGCTACTTAGAGGGCTGAATCTGAATGTAAAGAAGTTGCTTTGTTGTCCCTTTTGGTAGGGCAAATTTCTTAAAGTCATGTGCCAGGCATTGTCTAGGCATGGAGAAGACAGCAGAACTGTCTGAAAAGAAATCAGACAGGCTCCTGATTTCATGAAGCTTTTATTCTAGGGGAAGGGGAGAAAAGGCAGAAATACACAACTAAATAGGAAAGTCTCAACCAGAGGAAAATGCCATGAAGCAGATGGGAGCAGATAGAGGAATCGGGTGTGGCAAGGATAGGGTGAGAGGCTCTTCCACATTAGGTGGGGAGCCTTGAGCAACCAGAGGGAAGGGATCAGGTTTCCCGGAATAAGGAACAGTTAGTGCAAAGACCCCAGGAAATAAATGGAAAGGAGGATAGTGTGACTGGAAACAGGCAAGCAAGGGCAGTGGTGGCCAAGGCCAGGCATTGACCACAAGGACCAGGTTTTCACATTTCATGTTCAGAATAATGTCCAGTTTGACACAGTGGAGGGTCAGGCTCCTGCTAACATTTTTAATCAGGCCTTCTGATATATGTGGGCAGAATATGTATTAGGGGAGCGGGAGTAGAAGGGGAGATCTATAAGGGCTATTGCCAAGGTTTGAGCAAGGGTGTTGGCAACTTTGACTAGAGCAATAACAGTGAAAATCAAGGGCAACCAGGGATTCGGGGTAGGTTAACGAGAGTACCCACAATGGTACACTAACTATAGAAGGCTGTTATTGTTGTTAGGTGTGATCGAGTTGGGTTCAACTCATAGCGACCCTCATAGGGTTTTCAACGGCTGATTGTTTTGGGATTGCTTCAGGAGTGTGTTGCCATGTCCTCCTCCTGTGACTATAGAATTGGAGTTGGCAACTTCTTTTAAGAGCCCGATAGTAAATATTTTAAGCTTTGTGGGTCTTATATGCTCTGCGTCCTCTATCCATGCCTTGCCCTTGTACCATGTGATATGTTTACAAATCTCTTTTCCAAAAAATTCGTCTCTTTTCCAAAAAAACATGATGTGAGTTATGGCCTGTAGTTTGATTGGCCTCAGCTAAAGAAGGAAAGAAGAAGGGAAGAACCAAAAATGGCCCCTGAATTTTTTATCTGCACAGAGTCTTTCCAAGAGTGGCTATTAGAGGAGAAGTGGGTAAGGCTTATGCTACGGGATCAAGGTTCCTTCTTTGACAGTTAATTGTGAAATGCGCCATTAGCACCCAAGTGAGGCAGAAATGTAGGCAGTTATCTGAAGTCTGAGATTAGAATGAGAGAGATATGCACTTATAGGCCCATTATCCTATCGAACCCATTACTGGGACATGAAATGAAGGTATTGGGCTAAAAGTAGTGTTTTTCTCAAAAGTGAAGGAGAACAGAAAATATCGGAGTGTGAAATAGGCTTTTCATGGAATGTTTGTGTGTGTGTATTTACACATACCGGCACATACATGGAAATATGTGTGTGTCCTCATTGAGAGCCACGATCACAAGTTCATGAGACATACCTGTGGAGAATATTTCAAGCCATGTGGATCACTTAAGATAAGAATGAAAAGAAAGAAGGAGCAGAGATAGAATCTGAGGCCCATCACTGTTTAGAGGCAGGCTGAGAAGGAGATGCCAGAAAAGCTGGGGCAGCCAGTGTGAATGGAGGAAGAATAGGAAAGGGGGGGTGTCGTGAACCCAAGGGGAGAGACACATCTCCAGGAGACTCCAGTGGCGGCAGTGCCATCAAGAGGTGCAGGCACATGAGTATACCATGTTGCCTGTGGTGTGGACAACCTCCTGAACAGAGCTGTGCAGGGCCACAGGGGCGTTTAGCCTGGAGTGGGCAGGAGAGGAGCAAGGCAGGTGGAGATTGGGACAGGCTATTGAAGAAGTTTTGTCATGAAGTGGAAATGGAGAAAAGGACTGGGGAGTCAAAGGAGAGGGCTTCGTCTGGCTGCAAGGAAAGGATACCACAGTGGATTTGAATGCTGACACAAATAACTTAGAAGACAGGGAACCTGGTGATTAGAGAAGAGAGAGATCTTTCCACTTGCTGTGTGACAGGAATGAAGTTTGAGAAGAAGGAAATGGGACCCGTCACTGGAAAGGGGGATTGGCTTTTGGGGCACTCTTTGTAAACTGAGCAGAAAATGGAACTAGGCTTAAGCCTTATTTTTACTTCTGAAGGTAAACTGCTAAAGCATCTGTGTAGTTGAGATTTCCAGGTATAGAATTGGCTGAGATTCTACTGCAGCTGTTTTTATTTTCTATTTAATGTTATGGCCCCAATAACATTTGGGATAAGCCTCTTCCCATTTAACCCCTTCCTTATTGAGGGTTGAGGACATTCTTTGTGCCCAAGTCTGAAATAAGAAGAGAGAAAATAAGATTTTGTACAATCTAGTTATCTATTAGTTTCTACAAGACTAGAAGGTGAAGTTTAACAGAGTAACACGTGACCTATCTCTATGTGGTACAGATTTGGACAAGAAGCGTGTTGGGGAGGACAGGGGTGACAAGGGAAACTATTTGGATGACATGAGGCTAGAATAGTATCTCAGACACTACACTTTTGACACATTGGGGCAAATAATTCTTTTCCACAAGAGTCCATCCTGTACATTGTAGGATGGTTAATTGTGTCCCTGGTTTCTATTCAGTAGGTGCCTATAGCATACCTGCTCCAGCCCAGTTGTGACAACCAAACTCTCCCAGCACTGGCAGATGTCCCCCAGGGGGCAAAATCCCCCTCTGTGAGAACTGCTGGACAAGAACTATGCTTTGAAGTGTGGGAAGGATTTAGTTTCAAACTCATGCTCTATGGACAGTATTTGACATGCCCCACTCATATATTTCTTAGTACTCTCTTCAATTTTTACTTTAAAATTTGCATTTAGTAACGATTCCAATTTGCCTGTCATTTCTTCTCATCTTACATCTGACCTCACACTTGTACATTACCTACCTGTTGCCCCACAAGCAACTGAGTTTGAGAGCCAAAAATGGCATGCATGAAGACACTAAGAGAAGTAGGGATGTAATACTGGATATACATGGACCTGTTTCATAAGTATTTCTTCATTATCACCATCTCAGAACTCCATTAACTGCCCAGTTTTTCTTTCTTTGGCTTAATATATGCCTTTTTTAAAAAAAGAAAGAAACTTGGTACCCACATGCATATTTTCCACCTTAACTTTTGAGAGTAACTTTTTATCCTTACCTCATTTCCATATGAAAAATAATTCATTAGTTATCAGCAACTATGAATGCTGTCTCCCATGTGAAAATTCTGCTAGGAAGAAGAGTACCACGATAACTTCTCCCTTCTCTTACATTAGCTTTGCAACCTTACTCTGTTGATTGTAATACAAGAGGTACCTTCCTACCTTTTATTCTAAGCATTTTTTGGTTCTGAGCATTCTCAAAACTTGTCTGAGGCACGGAGTTTACGCTGTGTAATATTCTTTCACCTTCATTTCCCTTAAATTAAATCTCATATTCTTTGCCACTATCTGGAGTTAAGAATTTGTTATGGTGCTCATTAAGTCTCTCTGTGCATTGTTGCCCACAGATTTGAAAGCATTCCCCAAGTTGTCCCTTGCCTGATGTTTTTGTTGGTGTTGCTACTCAGATATTAATCACAAACCCTATCTGAGAACATAAGCCTTTTTGGTTGAGAATTCTCTTTAGAATCTTAACATCTTCAAAAACAGCATTGGGTCCTTAGGAGTTTGGGGTTTCTGCTGACAATGTGGAACAAGCCTGTTTTGTGCCAAGTTGTTACCTGGATTTATAGGAAACTCTTCTTCATAACGTTCCTTTCTGTGATTTTAATTTTCTCAGTGTTTTTGTTTTCTCCCCATATGCAATAAATTCTGTTCTTCGCTTTGTTCAGCCAACATTAGCACTGTGCCAACCTCTCATTATAGATGATGACACACAAGTAACCATCTAAAATATAGTGTGCTTAATCACATCATCCCCATTTTGTTTGTTTGTTTTTCTTCCAAAATCTCATTTGGTATATTACCTTTGCCATAAAATAAATGTAATACACCATTTTGGGGGTCTTTATTTTCAAAGAAAGTTTGTTTAAAAGACCCTTTTTTGCTGTCATAGTGCAGCAGTTGTAAGGAAGTTGAAACTTAGACAATTATAAGACTGTAATAGGAGAAAATCTCTTTTGCCCTGGTATTGACTGGCAGCTCACCTCATTCAGCAACCTGAGTTTTTAATTAGGCTTTTACTTTGGCAATTGGTATGTTCATTGGCCCTTGTATGATTAAGCCCTGTAAAAACTGTATTTAAAAGATTTTCTTAAAGTTGCATAGACACTAATTTTTTTAAAGTCGCTTAGAGGTAGCTGGAATTAAGTCTGTCCTCTTTTAGATATTTTTGTTGTTTCTAAATTTAAAATTGCCTTGTGTTCTTTGTAGATACTTTTGCCATAGATACCACATACCAAAAGAACAGACAATTGCACTGGGAAATAACAGTACTGCCTATGAGTTAATAGAATCCTGTGTTTTTATGGTTTGTCTATACATGTAAAGCAACTTATACTCTGGCATTTGAAGGAGGAAGAAAAGGCTGGTTTTTAATCAAGACTTAACTGCAAGTAACATATCTCTTCCCTTAGTTGTAACTACCAATGATGCCTTCAGACTTGGCCACATGTCCCCTGAAGGACAAAATCAGTCCTAATTGAGAATCACAGATTTAATCCCTTTGCTACCCATTTGTTTTTGTTTATTGCAAAGGCTATTTTTTAAAAACATACAGTTAAAGTCAGTTTCTGGATTTTTTTTTTTCAGTACTGGGGGTTGAACCCAGGGCCTGATGCTTGCATGCTTTGCAAGTGCTGGACCACTGAGCTGCACCCCCAGCCCCTTTTTTTTAACTTTTTGAGACAGGGTCTCCCTAAATTATGTAGACTACCTCTAGTCTCGAACTTGCGATCCTCCTGCCTCCACCTCCCAAGCCTCTGGGATTACAGGCATGTGCCACATGATTATTTTTTGTTGAACTTGGGTAGGAGAAATTTATTTGAGAATTCCGCATTTCTTCTTCACATTGCTCCTATTCTTCCTCAGTAAAGGAGGTCGTCACCTGGGACATTTGTGACAACTGCCCATAACTGCTGCCACAAACTAGCAGTGCAGCCTGGGCCAGCCTTGGGCAGTGTCTTTGAGCTTCTGGATTGTCATCTGAAATATGGGTAGAACTGTACCTTCCTCAGCATTGCAAGGAGGTTGGTATGAGAGAGGATTGGTATCCCCTCAAGCCTGTTGTGCTCTGGCCCCATGAAGGTTTACTGCACTCCAGCCCTTGCACTGCCCAGTTGGATGGGGCTTGAGAAAAGGGAAGTGGAGGAGGTGCTGAAGTGGTGAGCTATTTGGCTACTTTTGACTTAGGATATCCCAGACTTTGTCTGGGATAGCAAAGAGTTAAGGGAAGGCAAGAAGAAGGAGCCTTAAGAGAAGAGGTAACAGAAGATGTGTTCCTTTCGATCTGCAGTGACATATTCTTTTGACAAGGAGTGAAAGGAGGAAAATCAGCAAAGAAGGTAGGAATTTTTTTTGAAGTTATCTTAGTGTGAAGGACTTGCCTTTACAGATTGTCTTTTTCTTTTGCAAAATAAGGAATTAATAACATATGGTCATTTGGGGAATTCAATTTTATAACAGTTTGCCAATTGATGCAATCTACAATTCAGGAAGTGCAAATGTAGGGATGAGGCCCCCAGAAGGGATAGGAGAGCAGACCCACTGGGTAATGTGTCAAAGGGACTTTGGGATCCAACCACAGGAAGAACAATGGGAACACTACTGCCTTCTTCTTTTTTTATCTTAATATTAATTTTTGGTACTTGGAAGTTGAACCCAGGGCCTCACACATACTTTTCAAATGCTTCACTATTGGTTTGCACCTCCAGCCCAATTTTTATTTGAGACAGGATCACACTGAGTAATGCAAGCTGCCTCAGGCCTTGAACTCCTGAGTCTGCCTACTGAGTCCCTGGGATTACAGGTGTGCACTGCCATGCCCAGCTATACTCCTTCCTCTTATCCTTGCTTCCATGATCTCTTAATTTAGAGAGAAGCAGAATTTGGGTTCAAGGCCAGGGTTAGATATGACACGCTTCTATGTGTTGCCCTTATATAATACAACATTTATTCCTCAGACCCTTTATGAAGCTCTTTTGCTCTACCTAAGTTATTGGGGGTATCCCATAGAATGTCAGATCTAAAAGCAAGAGAAAAAAATGAGCAAACTGAGCACATTCAGTGTGATTGAGGCTTCCCAAAATATCCATGGCTGATTTTTTTGGTGTAAAAAGCAGTCTCAGAAACTTTATGACAGCTTTTAAAAAAATCATTTCAAGTGTGTTTGCTTGCATTAAGATCTCCATCTGCATTGACTCTAAGGCTGACTTACCCAGAAAAATAACAACAGGAAACAGCTAAAACCAGACAGCAGAGGAAGCAAACGGATCCTAGCATTTGATCTCCACCCTGAGAAATGTGTTGACTTGAATGCTTACTGGGTCAGCATGTATTTCATTTCCAATGTACTTCCTCTTCCCTGCCATAAATGCTATGCTCTGTTATACATCTTGTTCCCAGCTAAAATATTTCATTCAGTGGCTTCACAGTCCTTAGATTGTTCCTGCATCTTAAATGTGCTTGACCTATAAAAGTTATTTCTAAGGAAACTTGTCCTGAGTGGAACAGTATATGTGTGTTAGGGCGTGTGTGGGAGAAACTGGTTCCTGTACTTCACATTTAAGTAAATCTTATTGGTATAATGAGTATGGACTCACTGAAACATGAAATCTAATAACTGAAGGAAGCTTAAGCTTCTCCTTCTCCTGTTAGCCATATGGGGCAGCAATTCATTAGAAATTGACTTAGTCAAGAAACCAGCTATTTTCCCTCTTTAATTCATATAAACACTTAGACTGGTTCAGATAGTGTTTCAGCAAGAGGATTTTGATGATATTTAATATCTCCATGGAAGATGAATAGGGGAGTTCATCATTTGTCCTTTGCTCTTTGGAAAAACTTGACATCCCCTACCCCCAGTGCATGGCTTCTTTGAGTCTGACTTGCAGACTCTTTGAAATCTACTGAAACAATCTGCCATTGAAAACCCTATGAATAGCAGAGAAACACTGACAATAGTGCCAGGCATAGCACACTGTTGGGGAGTGTTTCATTCTGTTGTACATAAGGTCACTATGAGTTGGACCCAACTTGACAGCATCTAACAACAACAACAAGACTCAGACGTCAACGTTATATCACCTTGCCATTTTTAATAATGACCTGTGTTATCTGAGGCTCACCTAACTTCCAGAATTTAAGAGATTAAAGTATGATCTGGTGCCATGGGTGAACTTAATTGTAATTATGCAGTTCTGTAATAAAGTTAGTTGAAATTACCAAATAATATATGTCCTGGGCAAGCTGGAAATTTTCCTTCCTATTTTGCAAAAGTATGTTGTGACAACCAAAGTAATTGTCACACTCATCAAGCCATTGAAACTGCTCATGAGATTCATGGCTTTGCCTGGAAAAAAAAGAACCTGGCATACTCTTTTTATCAGTATTTCTTTTTTTAATGTGGGGGAGGATGAGGCATTTGGAGCTCTGGTGTTACAATGAAAATTGCTTTCATAAGAGAAAATATAAAGGCATCCTTACCTGGCATGTTGTTTAGATTCTGAAAGAGTTCTGGAGGAGGTATGCATTTGCTGGGCCTGGAGCTTGCGTGGTTTGGGGTTTCTCTGAGCTTTCTGATGAGTGCTGAGAAGCGAGCTCATCTGGTGTGATGGGAAGTCAGGACACAAGGTGGCACAGTGGAACCTTGTTCTCTGTGCTGAAAGAGGACAAAGCAGCTGTTAGTTGAGCCAAGCCTAGCAGCTCACCAATAAATCAAGAAGCAGACGAAGGATCAAGAGCTGTTAAATAGTCCCTGCCGTACTGATGGTGATAAAATGAAAGGTCTGGCTGCCCCTCCCCGTTACCTCATCAGCTCTTCTTGCAGCCCTCAGGATATAAACTCTCTTCATAAACTCTGCACATTCATCCATTCACTCGAAACATATTTACTGAAGTAAAGTCCAGATACTGTTTTAGAACTGGGGATAGATTGATAAGATGGACCAGGTCCCTGAAATTGAAACAGTACACAAGTAAACATGCCATCAGGTCGGGTCCAGCTCATAACAACCCTATGTACAACAGGACGAAACACTCCCTGACACTGTGCCATGCCCAGCACTATGTCACTGCTTCTCTGCTGTTCATAGGGTTTTCAGTGGTAGATTGTTTTGGGATTGTTTTGGGAATGGACTGCCAGGTCCTTCTCCCATTTTTGTGGTGCTAGAGATTGAACCCAGGGCCCCAGAGCACACAGAGCAGCACTCTACCAACTAAAACCCCAACCTACACAAGTAAATAGTAATAATAAACAATAAAGAAGTACAGAAACAAGATAATTTTAAAGAGTAAAACCATATTTGAAAATAAATTGGATTGCACCAATAAAGCATAACAAGAAAAGGACCACTTTAGGTCTGCTGATGGCCTGGATGGCCTCTCAGAAGTGACCTTTGGGGAGAGTCCCTGCATGGTGA
The DNA here is from genome assembly GCA_007922755.1 of Pedetes capensis. Lineage (NCBI taxonomy): Eukaryota > Metazoa > Chordata > Mammalia > Rodentia > Pedetidae > Pedetes > Pedetes capensis. The sequence goes on from VMDO01011714.1 coordinate 21,178, forward strand.
GTAGCCACACACTCATAGATCTGCAATTTATTATTCCTGGGAGAGGAAGCAGCCACCAAAAATGGTCAAGGGACTAAAAGGAAAGAGGGTAGAAATAGTGAATGGCAGTCTGGTTGGACCATGTGGACCAGGGGATTAAAGGATGAAATAAAATGCGGGAGTCTGGCAGGGTCAGATAAAGAAAATCTTGGTGGGACATGGACAGGAGTCTGTAGGTCATTGACACTGTGTTGGGACGCCTTAGGGACATGTAGCCAGGAGACCACATAATCTGATCTGTACTGTCCGAAAGATGTCTCTGGTGTCTATGTGGATAATAGATTAAAGGGATAAAGAATAAAACAGAGGGGCCAGTGTAGAGGCCCTTATGCTCATTTAGGCTAGAGAAGACAAGTGGCAGTGAAGATGGAAGGGGCCTAGATGGACTTTTGGATTCTTATATGGTACGGGAGATAAGGAAACCCCAAGAAGGGCCTTGAGTTTCAGGGTTTGTTGTCTTGTAAGTAAACAATTCAGAATATTTTCCTACCTCTTTTCATCCTGTGACCAACTTGTTGTTAGGTGCCATGGAGTCAGTGTCTGACTTGTAGAGATCCTATGTACAACAGGTGAAACATTATTGTTAGTGCTTTTCTGCTATTCATAGGGTTTTCAATAGCTGATTGGTTTTTGGGAGTGGGTTGACAGGTCCTTCTCCCAAGCCTCCATCACCTGGTGCTCCCAGGCAGTCTCTTATCCAAGTACTAACCAGGCCAGACCCTGCTTAGCTTCTGAGGTCTGACAAGATCGGATGCCACAGTGGTACGGCTGCAGGTATGCCCAACTTACATTGCTAAAAATAAGCATCAGGATAAGAATTGATCTCCAACTCAGTAACATTGAAGAAAAGGATCCTGGTATGTGTTTTCCTAATGTAGAAGCTTCTCAGCACCAATTACAGTGATAGGTTTCCATTTGGGGCCAGTGACCCTAAAATAAGGGCCCACACAGCATCTTGTTTTTGGAAAGGAATCCTTATATATTTTTTTCTTTCAGTGAGCTGTTGTTTCCTCATCCTCCGTCCCCCTGTATCTTCTTGTTGTTAGGTGCCACCGAGTTGAATCTGACTCATAGCGACCCTCTGTACAAATGAACAACACACTCCCCAACACTGTGCCATGCCCAGGACTATTATCAGTGCTTCTCTCTATTCATGGGGCTTTCAATGGTAGGTTGTTTCAGGAGTTGATTGCCAGGTCCTTCTTCCTTTCTTGTAGCATTTGGTATTCTCAGATAATCTCCCATCCAAGGACTAACCAGGCTGACTCCGCTTAGCTTCTGAGTTCAGGTGGGATTGGAAGCCAGGGTGCTGTGGCTGCAGACCCCTAAATCTTAGTCTATCCAAATTTGAAAGAACTGCTCTTGAGTTTTCCAGGACACCATGGTCTCTGCCATCCCAAGGATACCTTTGTGAGAGAACCATTGATCAGAGAAATGGATAACAAGGCCAAGCTTAAATATTCACACAAAAACGCAATTTGGACTTGAAATACAGGTTTAGAAATGTCAAATTGTTACTTGATACTTAAGGAGTTTTCCTTGGAGGTGGACACATTTTTAGACCGAGGTAAGACCCTTCTCCCAAACACCATAATTACAGGTGTTATCAACCCACACAGAGCTGGAGAGCCTTTCTAGACCCATGTGAGAGACATGCTTGATTCTACCCTAAAAAAATAGACATTGGTGAAGATATTCCGTGGAGAAGAGATTTCCCAGGGTACATCATGACAAATTAGTGACTTTTAAATTTGATGGTTCTTTTTTCTTTCCCACACTGAAGAGAGGACATTGTAACTCACTCTGCTTCTGACATGCTCCATCTTATCCTTTCCCTCAACTTGAAAAAAAAATTGTTTCATTATCATGTATTGTCAGGAACCATTTGCAAGCCAGATAAAGCTACAATTCATTTTTTAAACTGTCTTGTAAGGTTTGGTGTTAGTTGTATAACTTTAAAGACTTATTTCATTGCCCCAAATCAGAGACTGTATTTTTAACCTGTATAGCCTTCAGTGGTCAATGATTTAGATACTGTGACTTGGAGTAAAAGTATCAGAGACATGTTAAGAAATTGATTGACTATAAATAGACTCTGATTCCTTCTATAAAAAAGAAACTATCTTCTTAAATTCATGTCACCAGTATGGGCCTAAGAGCCCTCACCTATTGGCCTATCACTTGTGGATGGTAAGTTCATGTTCTCCATGAAGTCATATGAAAGTGTTTCTGTAAATGCATCAGTATCCATCTTTTCATAGTGAGGGATTATCCAAAATAGTTTAAGCACCTTTGAATAAGGCTGTACAGCCTCAACATTAGACCGAGTCTCCTCAGCTGCTTCACCTATGTGACCTTTAACCATTAGTGTCCCAGTTTCCTCATCTGTAAAATAGAAAGGATATTAAGACTGACAGAGCAGTTGTAAGGAACAAAGACAAGCTCTCGACATTTGTTATTTTTGCATCAAACCTTTTCTTTTGAAGAACTTTTTTAAAGAAATGAGAGGAGCAGGCAGCATTTCAACCTTTCAAAATATACTTCCTGTAATTTTGCTTTTTGCAGTGCTGGGGATCAAACCCAGTGCCTCACACATGTTAGGCAAGCACTCTTCTGCAGAGTTACAACCCCAACCATTACTTCATATATTTTTAAATCAACAATAGGACCAAAGTGCCATTTCAATGACGCCTTTTCTAAGTGACCACTTATTTCTAAGGAATTGCATGAATACAGATCATCCATCCTACCTTGGTTTTTCCACAGTCTGAAATATTAATGCCTTCTGATCTCTCCTCACCTGTGTTAGTTCAAGGCTTATGAAAGGCTCTGTAAACCCTTAGCAATCACCAGCCTAGCAAGCCATTTATTCCTTCTAGGGACATATTTATTAGGCTATATGTACTGTGTAATTGAAGCAGACTTCTCTGTAGCTGTAAAACCTGTGCAACCGTGTTCTTAATCTTCACAAAATGCTGAGTGACACAGCATCAGGAGTTCTTTATTCCAGACCCTGAAGTCCAACTATCTCTCTAAATTATGAAGGCCATAGTATTTCATAATAACCATTATTGGGTCCCCAAAGGAAAGAGTGACTTCATCTTTTCTGGAGCCACTGGGTCTAGTACTCCTCTTCTTGGCAGCTGGTATCATATTTGCATTGAAAAATTACACTGCAGGGTTGATGATGGCATTTTGGCTAGAGGAAGGAGAAAAAAAATCAAATGTGTCCAAACTAGGATCATTCTCATTTTGTTTTATGTATTCAATTTGTGATATATAGTGTTTATAAGATCTTTCGGTGAAAACGTATCCTGGCTTGGGCTTGATTTTATGACACACTCATTTAGTCTAAGAAAACCTTAAAAGTTATCTTCCTTATTCGGTCATTGCTTATTCTCAACCTCTTCTCCTGCCCATGAGTAAGTGCTAGTGGGCCTCCATTTCAGTCTTTCTCTTCTGCTCCTTTCTTTGTATTGGATTGGATTTCTTTTCTCTGTACTTCTATAAGCAGTAGCACTTCCTTCTATCATGGCACTTTGGGCTCATCTCTCTGAATTACAACTGTTGCTTTGCTTCTATGAATGTGGTGTGAACTCCTCCAAGGCAAGGATCTTATCCAATTTACCTTGATCTCTTCAGGAATGCTCTGCTAGGCATATGGCAGAGCTCAGTAAATCTTGTATGAATGAGTAATCACATGCCTGCTTCAGTCTCATGATTCAAGTCTTAGCTAAAATACTGTCTCTTCGAGAAAGACTTGCTTGACCACCCAGTATAAAGTAGCTGTACATTATCCTTCTTTGTTGCCATCACAGAAATTATCACCACTGAAATTATCTGCTGTGTTGTTGATTCTCCCTACCATGTGTGAGCGCCGTGAAATGCAGACCTTGTATGTGTGTTGTTCATTGCTGTATTTCATGCAAGCTCCTGGCACATAGTAAACCCTCCATACAGTTTGGTTATATTTGTGAGTGAATTTATTTTCCTTCCAGCTTGCAGTGGAAAAAGCTAGGGCTGACTATACCTTCCTTTTCTTATTTTCTGAAGTGTCCCTAGTATTGTTTGGGTAAGGAGAGGTCAGTTTAAAATTCCATCATGGCTTACATATTCTGTATTAAACAAAGAAAACAAAAAAGCTAGCTGGCAGAGAATGATAAAGATGGCTGTTTTAGAGGCATTCCTGGCCATTGATGTTCATTATTTAGAGCCACTGGTTCATAGCCCATCATCATTAGTTCTCTTTGTTGCATGATTCATTATCATGCAACAAGTCAATGCATTACCTAGCAGACACATTATTTTTTCATCCATCAGTGTTTTTGCTGATAAATGTTAGCACTGTTTTGTTTTGGTTTTTGTTTCTTTGGTAGTTAAAAGTTGAACCCAGGGCCCTGTGCATACTTTGCAAGTGCTCCACGTGGAGCTACACCCTTGGCCCCTTTAAAAAATTTTTAATTTGAGTCAAGGTCTTGCTAAGTTACTCAGGCTGCCTCTGGCCTTGAATTTGCAATCTTCCAGCCCCACCTCCTGAGTCACTGAGATTACATGCATGTACCTTATAATTCTTTTTTAAATGTGGCTTTTAGACCTTTCCAAAAAAGAAAGAGAAACAATGAACCTTACCTTTCCACTTGATCCTTCTCATTGACCTTTCTAGGAGCGTGTACAGTATTTTATATATGCTGCCTTTGTTGAAGGTAAAAACTTACACCAAGTGAACCTTAGGAATTGCTTCTAACACTGTAACCATAACAAGGCTGATTTAACCTGTGGGCCATAGACCTAACAGAATGAGTATCTCAGGGCCACAGGTGGTTTCAGAGGCTCCCTAAAATTCTATGTAAAATTGTGTGCCTCAAACAGCTTTTGATCACAGTTTTGGGCAAGGTCATGGCCCAGTAATTTAGTAGCATAGACACTTGAGTAGAAATGACAGTTACTGGGCTGAAAGAGAGCTAGAACAAACCCCAGTTTTTAAATCTAGCACTGTACCAGGCCAATAAGTACATATCATTGTCCAAGCTCATAAAATATCACCTACAATCAGTAATTCTTACCTACTTACGATTATGGCTGCCTTATATATAAGATCTGGGGCTGGGATTTAGCTCAGTTGGTAGAGTGCTGCGCTGCAGTCTCTGAGGTCCTGAGTTCAATTCCCAGCACCACAAAAATTGGAGAAGGACCTGGCAATCCACTCCCAAGGCAATCCCGAAAATGTCAGCCATTGAAAACCCTATGAGGGTCGCTATGAGTCAGATACCGACTCAACAGCACCTAACAACAACAACAACATATATAAGATCTAGGAAATTTGTGAAATGCTGAAAATAGAAATATGGATTACTGATCCTAACATTTAAAAACTTTTAACACATTTTCATTAGTTTTTGGGTGTGTGATATGTATGTGTGAATATTTATGCATACCTACTTTTTAGCAGTGAGTTTATATTTTCTGTATGCAGTTTTTCTCCTTTCACCCTGCTTTTCAGTCTTGTATTATTACTAAATATCACTAAATATTCTTCATTGTACTCATTTTTAATGGATTTATGATTTTTCATCCTATTGATATAAAAATCTGTTTATTCCATACTTTATTCTCAGAAATTCAGATTTCCAACTTTTAACTTCTTTAAATAATGCAGTGCTGACATCTTTTTATGTAAATCTTTGCAAGTTTCTCTGATTCTTTTCTTTAGCATAGACTCCTAATGTTGAGTTTACTGAGTTAAAGTTAACTGTAAATTTAGGAACCTGCATTTTAGATAATTCATTCATAGGTTTTAGAATAACAGAGAAGGCATGTGAGGTGGGGTATGTGGGATCTGAGTTGAAGATGTAGTCAGGACACTTATCCTGTCTGTATCTGAGACTAGCCCCTTACCAATATCTCACAGTGCTCTTCCTCTGGAGACTTGTCTCAATGAACCTACTCTTCCTCCCACTCTGTGATTATGTATACAGTTCCTGCTCCTTGACCATTACCTGATTTGGCTCTAGTGCTTTTTTAGTACATTTAGCTTTGCAAAACTCTATCAAAAATCCCATGTATTTAATGATAGGTAAATTCATGACCCAGTGTTTGTTAGAATGCTTAAAAGAAAAGAAAATGTTTCCATTAAAACACTCAAATCTAGACACTGAATATGAAGGAGAATGAAACCCACAGTGGAAAAAATGCCAAATGACATTTTATTATTTGTAGATCCACTTTGTATGTCACAGTGACTTTAAAAGTCACCCTTTCAAAGCCTTTTGCACAATTTTTCTAGATTCTTTCAGTTAGTGAGGTTGGTTGGCATTCTTCCTTTAAGCCTGGGAGACATTAGGTGCAGAGAAGTCCTCCTCTTTCCCAGCAACTCAGGTTTTGTTCATTCCAGGCTTGTAGAGGTAATGTTTAGCTTCTAAGTAGCTTCCCTGACAACTCAGCTGAGCTCTCCTACTCCTTCCCTATTTTATTTTAGTTAGATAAGCACAAGTGTTAATCTAAACACAGTGCTTAAAAATAACTGTCAACTGGGCATGGTGGTACATGCTGGGAGTCCTGAGGCAGGAGGATCTTGAGTGCTTAGCCAGCCTGGGCTACACAGTGATGAGGCTGTCTCAGGAAAACAAACAAAACAAAACAGTAGGAAAAATAAATAAATACTGTGTGTCTACATTTATTTTTGGGGAAAAGTAGCTACTCTTGAAAGATGGAGAGGTCAGTGATAGCTGCAGAGATTTAAAAGTGCAATACCATGTTCTGAAATGTGCTACATTTGTCTTACTTAAAAAGGCAGAATAGACTTTTGTTTATTGTAGTATCTGTGTATACATGCATGTATGTGTTTATAAATAAATAAAGCTTTTCTTATTGCAGATGTTGAAATAGGTAATAAAGCCACCTGTGATCCCATCAGCCAAAGAAAATAATGGTTCAGTGTATAATCTTCCAATATTTGTTTGCAAATGCATATGTTCTTTTACTTCTTTCATATAAGTTATTTGTGCCAAATCATTATAAAATTTCACTAAGAATAACTTTCTTCCCCTTAGTTATATGGGAACATGTTTAGGAGCATAGTTTATGGCCTTAGTCTTTAAAGAGAAAGAGATTCCTCCTCCTCATGTTAACTCACAGAAAATTTGCCATTTGTTTTCTCCAAAGGGGCACCTTGCTTTGGGGTAACTTTAGAACTTGAGGTCCTGAACTTTTCTCCTGTAGTTCACACATGGATTCACGCTTTGAACATAGCTTCCCTGTCAGTTTTCTGGGACCCCTTAGAAGTAGCATTTGCTGCCATCTGGGCGCTAAGAGCAGATGGTTCCATCCATGAATGCTTTCTTCTGGCTCTGTGGAAAGTGCCACTTCCTTTTCCTGAATGGACCAAATGAGCCCATTAAGATGGGTGCCATTTCTGCCAATATGCCTCACATGTAATATGTGACATGATTTCTAGAGCACAAACCACCTGCTGCCACAGGATGCACAAATAGGCTTTTGTCTAAGAACAATCAAGGACATGCCATGAAGTATGGAATAATGTTGCTCATGGAGCCCATCCAGTGTGGGGCAGCCTGCAGTTACCGCTACTCAGACAAGAGCTGCCTCTTAGGATTTCAAGGCCTTGGAGATTTCTGCCAAACAGTGACTCTTTGAGTCTTTTCCATAGGTCTCCCTGCTGTTTTCAATCCTTCTGAACAGTTGTAGGTAAAATAAATTATAAATTGTAATAAGGAGGTTTGTTCCAGCATTCATATTTATTAGATTTTAAGATTTAATGACCATATGGGCCTAAAACAAATCTCTGATTTCTTTTTTTTTTAATCAGTCAAGTGGAGTCTCTTGATTTTGACTATTTAAATATTAATTTGTGGTCATAACCTACTTTTGGATTCTGTAAAAGGTGTAGCTTTTTCAAATGAATGTTTTCGGCAACCTACTAGCTGATGCCTCCTTAAATTGAGCAAAGATTTTCTTATTTGGTATAAAATACAATTTGTGTCGATTTAGCTGGGATTTTCCCAATGTTTCATGGATCTCTTCCAAGAGGAAACAGACTGGTTGATTTTATATAGTTAACAGTGGAAAGGCCATTAATTAATTGCTTCTAATTTTTAATTAAGCCTACAGCCATACTACTGTGGTGTCCAATCCCATCAGATCTCAGAAGCTAAGCAGGGTTGGGCCTGGTTAGTATTTGGATGGGAGACCACCTGGGAACACCGGTGCTGTAGACTTGGAAGAAGGACCTAGCAACCCACTTCCCTCTCCACCCCCCAAAAAAACAATCAACCAATAAAAACCTATGAATAGCAAAGAAGTCCTATCAGTAGTGTTTCTCCTGTTGTGCATAGGGTCACTATGAGTCAGGCACCGCCTCGACGGCACCTAACAATAACAATAATTTTTAAATTATTATCTTATTACCTCAATGAGATGTGAATATGGCTTCCTTAACAAAAAATTCTAAATTAGGATAAGGGGCAGGGATTTAGTTCAATCGGTAGAGCACCGCTCTGCAGTCTCTGAGGTCCCTAATTTGATTCCCAGCACCTCAAAAATGGGAGAAGGACGTGGCAATCCACTCCTGAGGCAATCCCGAAACAATCAGCCACTGAAGACCCTATGAGGGTCACTATGAGTTGAACACAACTTGACAGCACCTAACAACAACAACAACAACAAGTTAGGCTAAAGTATCCCCTCGCCCCCCCCACCAGAAATACCCCTGTTACCAGCTTGGTGGGGACATTCATGGAAAACAAAAGCTGTGCATATTTTTGAGTATGTTTAACACTCATCGGCTATACCTACCATTCAGTGGCACCCTGTTCTCACTAAACATGTTTTGGAGGCCATCAATAATTACCTGTAGAGAGAGCTCATCCCTTTTAACCTATGTGGAGTACTTTGTAGATTGGCCACCCCTCAGTTTATCTAGAACTTCTAATTGTTTCCAGTTTTCCTTTATATGAACATGGGACAGTGAATATCCCTGCAAATGCATCTTTGAAGGGGTGTGCAAGTGTTTCTCTGTTATAGAATGAAAGATACCCTTTTTTAATATATAGAGTTGTTAAGAGACAGGGAACTTAAGACTGGCCAGAGCAGGGTCTTATAAATGAGTGCCAGAATGTGGATAAAAAACATTTTCCCTGAATCCAACTACCTAGTTGTGGAGATTCTTCACGAATTTTTGTAGAAGGTCATTGGAATCTAGGGCAGTCAGGTTTGATAAAAGCTAACTATGATAAAACTTTGCTTATTCCATTTCAATATATCTGAATTAGAGGAAAATCTGAATTTAACCACATAATAGTATATGATTTTGAAGTCTGTTCAGTGCCCCACATTGATATAACTTGATAAAAATCCTTAATGATAATCATCGTACTAAACCAATAAAAGCACCTAATAATTATGTTTAATACAAAAGTCTTATCAAAATGGTCCAACACATTCTTATCAATAGGTAAAGATTTTCTGGTGAATCTTTTTTATGTATTAATATGCTTAGTGAGATGTTTTTCCTTGTTAAATGCAGCTAACCCTACCTACATCCTTTCTGCATGAAGTCAGTTAGCCAAGGAAGGTGAAAGAGGTGGACGTTGGAATTGGGCCAGGTTGGAGGCTTTTAAACATTTTGTCTTATTTGATGATCTTAATGGTCTTGTGAAGTGAGTCTTTATTATTTTCATTTCATCAGTGGAGAAACTGGGACACACAGGGCTCTAAAGTGACATCCTGAAGATTTCCTGTCTGAGTTTGCCTGACTTAAAAGAATACTAGTCTTTCTTCTGTATGGTAGTTTTTTAAAATACGTGTCTCAGACCCCTTGCATCAGAATTTATGGGAAAATGTGTTACATTGCAGATTCCTGGACCCCTGAGCATGAGGTCTGGGATTCTGCATTTTTAACAAGGTACCAAATGTTCCTTATGCAGTCTGAAGTCTGAGAGCCACTTTGCCAGACTGTGGTGACCTCCTTTTGGTGATACAAGGAGCCTTACAGGAGAGTGCCCCCAATACCTCTTAGGACCAGTGATTCTTGTCATGCCCCATTTGCAGTGGGCACATTAGCATTGCTCTTCTGGGTAGCTTCCTCCTTCCTCACCGACTTCTATTGCTTCCTGTTACTTGCACTGACTTAGCATGGCTTGGGGTTTGACAAGTTGTTTCCAAAAGAAATCACACCACATCGGAATCATTTGGAAGAATGGTTTGAAATTTCTGGTGCCTAATCATCGCATCCCAAGTTTATCTTTGGCACTTTATGCCAATGGAGTTGTCATCTTGCAGTCTGACCCCTTCTCAAACAAACAAACAAAAATAAAAAGAAGTGGCAGCTTGTAAAAATGATTACTTTGGAAACACCAACATGTGCTTTATTTTCCTTTCTCACCTCCCTCTTCCACACTTCCTTGGTGATAGATTCCCCATACACTCTCCATTACTGCTCACTTTCCTAGAAGAGAGATCATTTGTCCTTTCCACCTCAAACCCTCCCACTTAAGGCAGGATTTGGGGACAGCCAACCAAGTTCAGTGACCACCTGACCACCTTTGTCTCCTTTACGTTTCCATTTCTCCACTATTACCTTTTTTTCTCAGCTCTATGAAATTTTTCTCTTTACTCTCTAATGTCATGCTTTCCCCTGAAGGGGATAGCCTGAGCCCCAGTCCTTTCCAATGAGCTCAGTAGGAGGTCGCCTGGATGATTGACAGGCATCTAGACATGTGCTGATGATCCGGAGGGGGATCCTGCACCAACTTGGACTTGTTTTTGTATTTTATTCTTTTGTGCTGGCAAAAGAGCATTGGTCTTTGTTTTGATGCTGAGCTTGTCCAACTAAAGAAGGCATTTCCTCTCCTGAAAGGCAGAGGGGGGAAAAATGACAGAAAGTGAAAAAATTTAATTTTAACCATGTACTCCTTTGAAACTAAATATATACCCCTTCCTCTGTCCTGATTGGTCCGCTTCAGTTGACAAGTGGATCGTGAGGAAAGGAAATATCCTGGACTTAATTGTAAGTTAAGTCTCTCTTAATCCAGAAGAGCATTTGAGATTCTGTCCAAGTGTTCAATTTCCCAGGCCGCTGAGGTCTGTGAATTTCTTTTCCCAGCCTCCAGGCTGCTGCAGTACAAGTCAGCATAGCTAATGCAGATAGATCTCCTGCCTCTCGCTCTCCTCCCTCTGCTTTGATTCGATATGAACAGCCTGGTAACTCCGATGCTGGGGAGAAATCTGACCTAACTCTGCAGATGGCTAGGTGGCCATGAAACACCTGGGGATTGTTCTTTAAGAAAAAGGTAACATTTATATGCTAATGATTTCTTTCCCCTTCCCTCCCTTCTTGCATTTTTTTCAGGGCTGCCAGTTCCCAAGAAGAGCCCGAAGTCGGTAAGGACTTGTCAGTTACTTGGTGCTCTTTGAGGGTGGGGGATGCTGGTGGTGGGAGGGGACGATTTCTAGCTTCACTTCTCTAAATGTGTTTCAGAGTGGCTGGAGGGAGACAGGAGCTGATGCTCATTTTGCCAAGTTCTAGGGGTCTATATGGTATGGATGATATTTGGGCTTGTCTTTTAACTGTGTAGGGATTTCTGGGCAGTCTGCAGAAGCTAGGATAAAGAATGCATGTTTGGCATCTTCCCCACACAAATGCATTCAACTATCCTTCAAATGCATGAGTTTCTTAGTTCTTTTAACTTGATACAGATGCTATTGTTTCCTTTGGGGAAAGAGAGAAAAAAAAGAGAGAGACAGAGAAAATCTCCACCTGCTCCCTGAGTAGCATTGCTCTCAACTGGTGTTCTGGCTGTTCACATGGCTACTCATTCTCTCTCTGAGCTTTCTTATGCACTGAATGATGAATTATTTACAAAATCAAAAACCTACAGGTATTGGAAAGAATTGCTGTACCCTGTAGATATCTGTGCTTAGGTAGAACAATGTTCACTGCCCAGCACTGAGAATAAGACATTTCCTTGCTGTGGAAATGTCCTTTGTTGTTTTGCTAGCTTTAGCAGCATTATGCTGCAGGTATAGGATTCTTTAAAAAAAAAAAAAAATCAATGTTTTACTGTCCTTTCTAATCTGGTTTCCCTGAAGATGCATTACCTAGTTGACATGTTGGCTAATAGCTTAGAGGCTATAGTGTTTTGCTTGGTGGTATGAGCTTTTGCTCCCAGGGCACTAACAACAAATTAAAATGCTACTTAAAAACTCAAAATCTGGAACTCTGATGCCTGTGAAATTGATCTGAGTGGAAGAGGCTTCTCAATTCATTAACATTAGGATAAACAGGGGGGCTTTCTTGTAGTTTAGAGTTGGGGGAGGGAAAATGTACAGCTTTGTGCCATCCGGAAAAGGAGAACCTTTAAAACTTTGCAGCTTATGCTGCTGCAGCTGAATTCTCTTCACCTGTCTCCAAGCATGGCAGCATGAGGCACAAGTTTATTAAGAGGATGAGAAGGAAAGCACCCCACATTCTGAAGCCCTGCTGTTAAGTTCTCCAAAGAGAAAAAAACGCAATAGTTGATATGATTACAATGGCATAGTGCTGTGGTGATTGGAACATAGACTTCAGGGCTTCTTCTCTTGTCAGTTTATGTTAATGTCCAGGCAGAAAAGTGCTGGTTGATGTCCACAGTGGAACCACAGAGATGCTAAAGTGTGTGCATGCACGCATGTGTCTCTCCCTATCCCTGGGTCATAGTCAGAAACCCATTCAGCCTTCAAACAGATACAAGTGCATCTGGAAGATGTGTGTCATGAGCTTGAGTTAGTGTGAGCCATCCTTCTTTCTCCCTCACCCGCAGCCATGTGGTGTTAATGCATGGACTTATTTTGCACACCCCACATGGAATGGGATGTTGAGGGAGTGTTCTAAGGAGATAGCAGCTTTGCACTGGTAGCATGACATCGGATAGCAAAGTGTTCTTTTGTATTTTGCATCTAATTTGGATTTATTGTGCAAAAGCATTTTTATAATCTGCTTGCATCACGTCTTCCCCAAAGTGTTTTGGAATTACCTGGTGAACTCAAAAGCTATCAAACAGGTATAGAGACTTTGTTCACCTAGTCAGTTAAGACAATTCCCTCTGACAGTTTATTTTTGTAGAAGCCATGTCATTAACAAGCAGCAAGCCAATTACTCGGGCTGCATTCCTAGGCAAAAAGCTGTCTTAACTGCTTTGCCCACAGCCTGCTAGCTCTTAATTACTGCAAGCTAAGAGGGTGGTGTGCTGCTGGGATCCAAGAGAACAAGTCCCCAGCTTAGGGCTCGTCCTTACCTGATTCCTGCACCAGGACGAGGGCATGGTTTACATGGCATTGTCGGCACCCTCTGTCTGCTGCTGCACACAATTTAGGGGCTGTCAGCCAAGGGCTGCTGTTGGCAGTGGAGCATCACTAACATCTGTGATCAGTGGGAGCTCCATACAGGTGGGTCCTGGTTTGAATTTGGATGATGTCCTGCCAGAGAGACAGATGATTATGGGATGTTTCTAGGAAGATGAGAATCTATGCAGAAGCTGGATGTCCTGGTACTAGTAAGCCAGTCAGGTAATGACAGATAGAGTCAATTATGCAGGTTGTATAATTAAAAGCACACAGATTGTGCTTGGGTTATGTGATTCACTTAGATTTCCCTGTAGCTCTGTGGGTATAGAATCTTAATCCAGGTCTATGGTTTTGGGGTTTTTTTTTTTCTTAGAGACTACTGATGTGTTTGGCTTTATCATGTGATTGACAGCTTCCTTGTGCTAGCATATCTTTTAATTTTGTAAAACAACATTTTCAGTAATTAGGTAGTTGAGTTTTTATTAGAGCAGAAGGACTCATATTTTTAATCTTGTTTCACCTCCTGAATAGTCCCTGTAGCTTACTGTTAATAAGTAATTTCCTACTAGATTTAGTTTAAATGTTGAATTTGTGGTTTATACAATCATTGGGGATGATGGCAGTGTCTTAATAAAATTTTGTCAATTTTATACCTGGACTTCCATGACACCAGAGTTTTTTCTGCCAAATGCCATAGACAAAAATAAGACATATTTACTGTCAGGTTTTAGACCTCTCTGGAAAACTGATTCTGTGGCCCAACTTAATCATCCTGACTGGAAACTTATTTAGCCACGATTCTCAGTTAAAATCACATGCAGTGATATTATGTCCGGAAATTTAAAACTCAAAATTTCACACCAATCTCTGAATTTTAAGACACATCCACCTGTGCCCTTCTATTAGTCATTTCCCATTCCAACTTTTCCTTTCTCCCTCCCTTTCTCCATCTGTCCATCTCCTTATTTATCCATCTCATATGTCCATTCACCTATACATACATTTCATCTTTCACCAAATTATCCATCCATTTATTCATTCTTTTATTCAACAAAGTGGTAGTAACAACCTAATATGTGTCAAACTTGGTAGAAGTCACTGGAAATTCTACAGTTAATACAGTGGTCATGGCATCTCCTTGAAACTTCGAGAGAATTTATTAACTACTCCTTCCAAAGAAGAATTCATTGTAAAATTCACCAAAATATTTTATGCATTTACTCTATCATTAAGTATTTACTGAGTATGTTGTGTGTGCGAAACCCAGTGCAGGTATTTAGTAGAAAGTAGAACAGAAAATATTCCTGCCTTCATGGGACTGGGGAGAAAGAAACAGAAACCATGTCGTCAGGCAGATCCATACAGACGCTCACCTCCTGGGGATTAAGGTCTTATGAGAATATACTTGAAAAGTTAATAAAGCAGAAATGTTATATAGAAGCAAGTGCACACATTATGAAAATCATTTAGCTATTAGTCACAATAACCTAAATTGAGTAGTCATGCAGAGACAAGACCCAGGATAGAGTGAAATGATGTGATTGAGCTGTGGAATTCTTTGGAGTTCCCTGGCAGTCTGGGCAGAATAGGAAATCACATTACTATCTTAGCTATTACTTTCAGATAAAAGAAAATATACCATAATTAGTAAGGAGACAAATCTTCCCAGTTACTTAGAAAAAAATCTTCACACAGAGTTTTCTTGGGGGAAAGGCAAGGCTGTCTCTTTATAGTAAACATAGCAAATTGAAAGATAGCAATAGTGACAGGTTTGTCTTCCATTCTCCTCAGTCTCTTTTTCCTGCAAAGAGTGCTAAAGGAAATTTCAGAAAACTAGTCATTAAGACATATGATGGAGAGACACAAAGAGCTCTTAGACAATGTGCACACTGAGTGACCCCCGCCTGAATCATTCAGCTTTACCCACCCTGCCTCTCCCCCATTCTCTCTTTCCACTTTTCTTCCTGCTTCTTCTCAAGGCCACTACAATAGCAGAATATGTCAAAGTTTCTACAGGCTATAAGGAGAAACAGTGAGAATCATAGATGGAAGATGGGATATGTTTACTTAACAGTAGTTGTCTTCTTGCCTCTCAATTCCCACTGTGACTCACGTTCTCCGTGGAGAACCCTTTGGAGCCCCCTAGACACCAGACTTTGCCATTGTATTAGATTGCTTAAAAATGCTCAAGGTGAACCACAATTCATTTATGTATCCAATCAATACATTCCTTTTCTTCTCCATTAACTCCTTTCATCTGTGTTTTGGGAAGAACTCATTTGACTTAGACCCATAAATGAGAAAAGAAAGACTGAAAGAAGGACCAGCCTATGCTTTGGCTTGGATCTGAGTCTCTCATTTTCACACAACCTTTAATGACATTGGCCTCATACCTCATCAGCACTTGGACTTTTTCCTGTTGTCCATGTAAATCACTGCAGTGGCCTTGGGTCTTGGCAGATAAGTGAACTGTAAATAATTTTGCTTTAAAATGGATCAATTTGTCATTTTAAGCCACATGAATTCTTTTTATCATTTAAGCTCCTAAATGCTGTGTGTATTCATTTGCTCTTCCAAGCAAGTATTTTCAGTTCACTTTACAAGTACCTCCATTTCTAAATCATTCTGTAAAGTACTGATGAATTTTTTTCATTTCCATTTATAAAAAACCATTGCATCTTCCCAGTTTTCCTGGCCTGACAATAAGTAGTCTGAGAATCATTCATCTTAGGGAGATGGGTGCAGTTTTATTTTAAAAGGGCTTGTGATATAACTTCATGGCCAGTGTGTGGCCAAGGATTTTTATGGAGGCTTTAAATTAAGCCTGTCTCTTTCTTCATACTTGGCTGTGATTTGGGACTCAGAAATAAAATTCTTTTAAAATGTCAACAAACTGACAATAGTTGGTATTGGTAATATCTACCTCAACATATGATACCCCTTTCCAATCATTTGCTCACGCTGGAAACTTATAGGGTGAGTACCTTTTCGAAAGGCATCTTCTTCCTCTTCCTCTCTCCCATCCAACCTATCAACAATGCCTATTGAGTCTGGCACCAAAATGTCATTTGGTCTTATTGTTCCTCTCTTCATCACTGACACTCCCCCACTATAAGCCACCTCTGGTCCCCTAGGCAGCCAGTGTCTTGACTAGCATCTCTATTTTCACTCCTCTCTCCATATTTGTTTTCCACCTGGGAACCAGTCCAAACTTTCTGGAAATACACTGGCTTTTGGTACATCCCTAGTTTAAATGCATAAGTGGATTTTACCTTTATAACTAAGAAGGAAACCCAAACTACTTACATCGGACCACAAGGCACCTGCAGTATTTAGCCCTCAAGTTTATCTCAGGCCACCCCATTCCCTCACTGTTAGCCATTCTGTTTGTCAAAAAGTCATTTTTGCCTTGGGACTTGGACCATGCTGTGTCCACCAGTGGAACACTCTTCTACCAACTTCTCTTTATCTCCTATCTAAACGCCATTGCAGTAAGTAGCTACTAATATATTATGAATATTTGATGAATATGAAATCTATACATATTCATTCATTCGTGTCAGATACATACCCAGGTGTAAATTCTAGGAGGCCAGCTACCATGTCTTTCTTATTTATCCATTATATACCTTAGGATCTGGCACACAGTAGAGAGCCAGATGTATTTGTTGGGAGAAGGAATAAATGTGCCACAGGTAATCACTACATAAGGACCTAGTCTGATATTCTATTCTTGATGTGCCAGGTGCTTCTCTGCATCCATGTTTTTAGTATACATAGGACTCCTTTAACAGGCCCAAAAGTTTGTCTTTAACTGTAGCTATTTGTCTTTGAGCTGGTGCCTTACATAGAAAAAATAAGGTAATGTTGGCACATGCGTCTAATTACAGCACTCAGAAGGCAGAGGCAGGAAGATCGTGAGTTCCAGACCAACCTGAGATGCATAAGACCCTTTTTCAAAAACAAATAAAAAACAAAATTTTTAAAAAGAACAACAACAAAAAGATGAAAGGCAATAAGATTAGATGCAGATCTGATCATGTGCTCTCACTAGTTGAGAAGTAAATTTACTTTCACTAGCAAGCCTTTTGGGAGGTAGTCCAGAAAGGCATATAAGCTGACTTGAATTTAGTAGATGTATAAATGTAGCTTTTCTCCTGAATAGTTCTGGACTCTAA
This sequence comes from Pedetes capensis, assembly GCA_007922755.1. Classification (NCBI taxonomy): domain Eukaryota; kingdom Metazoa; phylum Chordata; class Mammalia; order Rodentia; family Pedetidae; genus Pedetes; species Pedetes capensis. The sequence continues at coordinate 38,733 of VMDO01011714.1, forward strand.
TCAAACAAATGACAACATCATAATTAATTAGCATGCTCACAGAAAGTGAAAAGTCATATTTTGAACTATTACACACACACACACACACACATACACACACATACACACACACACAGCATAGTTTCAAAAAACCTAGAGTTTCAGCAAGATATCCTGCATAGAACGCATCTTCAAATTAAGGGGTTTTGGTAATTGATTTTTAGGCGGAACATAGAGTGGGGTTAAATCTTACCAAGGGGAAAATCCAAAAAGCTTCCTGATCGCTGTGTAGTTGGCATGCCATTTATATGTGCCAATGAGTGCTAGTTTAGTGGTGGCACAGTTTTTAGAGCACAATCTCAGGATGCTCCTTTATTTTCCAAATTGAGGGACACAGTTTAGATGGTGTTAAAAGGGGACTCATAGGTACACTTTGGCTGAGAAGTGGTTTTGCAACCTCCTTCCAGACTGCATTTGTCATTTTGTGTTAAATCAGACTTAAATGAGTCACTTATTGGGGAGGTGAGAAATGCTGGTAAAATTTGCAAAATGACCCAGGAGTTTCCAGTAGATTTCATTTGCATACTCCCTTTATGCAGAAGCCATCTCTCTATTTAAACTTAAGGGATCCAGGTCCTCCATGTCAAAGATATGTTATACCAGGATAGACATCATATGATGTCTATCCTGGTATAGACCTATGACCTCATATGAGTAGGTATGAGTAGGTATGTGTGTAAAAGCACATAGGCAGCCAGGCACAGTGGCCCATGTCTATAATCCAGCAACTCAGGAGGCAGAGGCAAGAGGATTGCAAGTTTGAGACCAGAGGCAGCCTGTGTAATTTAGCAAGACCCAGTCTCAAAAAAGTAAAAAAAAAAAAAAAAAAAAAATGGTCTGAGATACATAGCTCAGTGGTACAGCACTTGCAAAGCATGCAAGCACAGGACCCTGGGTTCAACCCCCAGTACCACCAAAAATAAATAAATAAATAAATAAATAAATAAATAAAATAAAAAACGCATAGGCATTTGTTGCGACAAAAAGCTCCAGCAACTTTATCAGACCCTGTGTGGGTCAAGGCTACCAGAAAGTTATTTTTCTCCAGGTCAGGCAAAGGGACCAAGTAGAAGAAGTTCAAGTAAGATTTCCAGGGATGAAAAGAAGGCAGTGCGACTGCAAAGTAAACCACAAAAGAAGCAGTGTGCAGGCCTTTGTGGTGAGTAGTTTCAACAGAAAGAGACTAAAGCTCCCAGGGTTAGTGACTTGCTTCAACTGTGAAATGAATTTTAGTGTTGATGGGCCTACCCTGCAGTCTAGTATCTGCCACTCATTTGAAAAACTGAAAGAGTGTGGGCACTTCAAGAGAGGCAAGTGACTCTGGAGACACACTTGGAGGTCTTTTAGTGAATTATTTGTTTTTACATTTAGAATACTGCCCCCAACAAAAACAAAAATCTCCATTAATTCTCGTTACTAAAGTTAATTTCAAAATGAAAATAACTTTCCATTTTGTCCTGATTACAAAATACTTCCTGTACATTATAAATCAAAAAGGTAAGCAGTGTGGAAAAGTATAAAACCAAGAGGGGAAAACTCATCAATAATATCCCATTTTTTTTCTCTGTATTGTGGTGTTTGCTCACACCAACTACAGGCTGATGCTATACATGGTTGTTTATAAAATTGAGAGCCTTGTAAGGAATTCATGGAAGAATAAAACAAATCTTCATGTACATCCAAAAGAGAATAGATGTTTTGTCTGGTTTTACTGTATTCTCACCCTTAGAGTCTTCAGCATGTCCTCTGGTGAAGATACAGGACAGGTATTGTCCACAGGCGCAAGAGTTTTATACCAGGCCCTGAGTGCCAAATTCACAGTTGCAGAAGTTACTTGGATATTGGCCAAGTCTGGTTCTATTTGAAGTGTCTGAAATGTTAAATAATAAATAAAAAATAATAATAAGTGCCAACTGAGCCATGTACTTTATCTGCAAAAGATAACAGGGTGATGTGGTATCCTGATGGCGTTTGTGCCCATTGAAATGTCAATGTGTTTTCCTAGTGTCTTTTGCCCTTGAATGTGAGTGAATTTAGCCTCTCTTACAGTTTCACCGCACTTAGAATATGGTCTTCGAATTTCCCCCGTCGGCATACAAAGTATAATTTTAAATGGCCTGTCTTGCCTTCCTTAAACATATGCCCATATGCCCATTTTTCCTCAACTTTGAATCCTTGCTGAAACCTATATTCAAATCTGTAATGGTCAGGAGCAAATGAAGTCTTGGTCTTCCTTGGACTTTCTTCAGACACTTGTTTCAAACCAAGGACTAAGGGGAGGAAGTGGAGGGACCTGAGAATTGAATGAAAGATTATGGAAACTACTAGTGGAGAATGAAAGATAAAGGATACCTGGCAAGAGAGTAAGAACTATTTGACAGAGATTTGATGATCACCCCTGGTGGTAGAATCTTAGGAAATGGAATCTCAAAGTCAAAGATCTTATAAAGTACTTTAAAAACATAACTACTCAGAGAGGATGGAGCAACCCTTCTGGTCCTCTGCCCCCTTATGGATGCTCTGAGATACACAAGTATAGTGGCATGGTATCTGTTACATAGGAGGCAGGATTCCAGGATTTTTATTTTGAACAAGAAAAACTAAACACTTGGGGTTAGCATAGTATTTTGTTGAAGAAAATAAGAACTAAAGTTATTTTATTTCCTACCCACTATTTTTGCCTCCCAGTAGATTTTGCTGTCTGTTTAGTCACTATTCAGAGTGGATTTTCATAAAATAGGAAGCATCTTTTCTGAGCTGGTTTTAGTGAACAAGGGGCTTGTTTATTGAAATTTAAATGGAACTCTTCTTTGAATCCTACTTATAATTTAGCAAGTTGCAAGTCTAAGAAGGATGACGGCCAGATGGCAACCATATATAAAGTTTGATCTTTATTTTTCAAATAACGATAGTATCATAAGTTCAAGAGGTGAAACACAATGCCTGCAAAATTGATTAGCTAAGAATTATGAAAGCTCTTCACATTGTAGTTATTTATCCACATGTAAGTACCAGTGCATATATAATACTAGACATGATTTTTTAAAGAGATGATGTCTGTTTCTCCTAGTGTGGAAGAAGTGATGGCAGGTCTTTAAAGAGGAGTTAGATATTTTATTATTAAAAGATGTGACATACGGCACCTCAAGGAGCACTTTTAGCCCTGATTGTATTTTTTGTGGATACTATAGCCTTGCAGCTAAAGCACTCATGGTATTTTGTGTCATATATTTTTGTCAAGAAATGAGGATGTTAAAACTGATTCATCTTGGCGATAAACAAGCTCAATGCCTTAGCTGAGAACCTATGATGAAAATTGGATTTGTTTCTAGCTACAGCCCAGAGAACATCATGGTTTGTGATTATGTCTTTCTGTGTGGCCCCACCCCTCTATCTGTTTGCCAATCATTGGGGGTTTATCTGCATTCAGCGTTAGCTGGAGAAAGGTGGGATCCAAAACGTTGTTGCTATGTGTATGCATGTGTGTGCAGAAGTACTGAACAAAGACAGGAGTCAGGGGCAAGACTCCCATTCAGAGAACCAGCAATAACCTGCCCTTCTTGGCCTCTCACTTGCTTCCTTTCAGCAACCACTGGAAAGGAAAGACAGCCAGAATAGTTCCCAGCACAGTGTTTCCAGCCACCGGAGCCTGCACACGGCATCCCCAAGCCACAGCACACAGGTGCTCCCAGAGTACCCACCTGCAGAAGCCCCCGCTCCAGATCAGACCGACAGCTCTGGGCAGAAAAAGCCAGATCCTTTTAAAATCTGGGCCCAGTCCAGGAGCATGTATGAAAACCGACGTGAGTAACCTCCTGGCTCCTGTCTTTCCCGTACCCTCCCCAGGGCTCCAACTTTCTCTTGTGGCTTATTGAAAATGGAAGAGTTCAGAGTTTAAAGATAAAGTAAATGAGGATACGAGGCAAAAGCTGTGCAGAGCAAGTAGAATTTGCTGGGTGTTTGTAGAGGCTCCTTTATGTCTTGAGTTTGAGATGGGGGCAAAAATAGATGTCATCAAATAGATGGCCTGGATAAAAAATTGATTTATTTTTCTCTTCATTTAAAAGAAGTGGCAGATAAGAGCTGCTGTCTGATTAAGTCTTCCCTGAGTGAAGATTGTGGCATGCTCTGCACTTATGTCCTAGAAACAATTGTAATACACAATAGAACATAAATCATTATAGGGCTAATGAGAAGAAATTAAATGCTTTCTTACTACTCTCTTGGTTTTTACAAATATTGGTAATTTTTTTTGTTTGTTTGTTTACCATTACTAGTCTTACTAAACAGTTCCCTCACAAAGGAAAAAAAAAAAGAAAGAGTGGTTGTACTTTATTTACACTACATTTGAGTTCTTCAGTTCATTTTTTCTATAAAGATAATTTGGTGACAGTGTACTTTGTAACACATTGGCCTTTATAATCCTAGCATTTGCTTCATGTTTAACTTCTTTCTTTTTATTATGAAATGATTTCCCAAGACTATTTGCCATAAATAATATTCATTTATCTCACCAAAGTCCTTAAAATGTTTGATTAGGTGTTACAGAGTGGCGCTTTTCGGGGTATTGCTGTTTCTGGTGTTTTTTCCCAAGTGAGGCTGGTCAGGTGACAGCATGTATAAAATACTTGTCCCATACCCACCCCTTCCTCTTTTTGGCATGGGACAGTGAAGAATGAATGTTAGGAGGGAGGATGCGAAGAAGAAGAGGCTGAGAAAAGCTGGGAATGAGAAAAACATTATTCAGCCCATCTTCCCTGTTCCAGGCACTCCTCAGCACCGGTTTTGTTCCTAGTCACAGCTGTGGTCACCTCTCAGACAGGACTCCCATGGAGGTTCATGGCACAAAGGTTATAAGAGGGGTGGGGGCACCCTAGCCTCTCACCCACCACTCTTACTTGGCTATGTCATTTCCTTTGCTGATTGATGGGCAAGTTGGAAGATTTCACCTGCTGTATAATCCAGACAAAGGATGGGGTGAGGCCATCAGCCCTGCCTGAGAAAGAAAGTTGTCCACACCCTTGAGTGAAACTCAACAGTTAGGGAGCACAGGAAAGCCTGGAGTCTTGGTGATTATCAACGGGTTACAAATCACTATGTGGTCCTCCATCTTTTTCCTCCTCAAGGGAGGAATATCATTGCGCTCTGACTACAACTGTGCACACCATCAAATAGCCTGTATTGGCTGAGGGCTTGATATGTGGCAAAAAGCTAGCTAATTTGAAGAGGGATTTATTTAGTCTCTGTGCTAGTAGGATACTACTAAAGTACCTGGAGGCCAGGCTGAAGGAAAAGAAGGTCTCTTTGGAATCACTCTCTCATGCAGTAGATGCTAAGTGCAGGTTGAGTATTCCTTATCTGAAATGCTTGGGACCGGAAATATTCTAGATTTCAGGTTTTTTTTCAGATTTTGAAATATTTGTCTATACATAACAAGATATATGGGAGATGGGACCCAAGTCTAAACATAAAATTCATTTATGTTTCATATATACCGTATAGGCATAGCCCAAGGGTGATTTTCTTATTAGTAACTTTTAATATACCACTTCATGGGTCTCATGACATTTCTATACATGCATTTCATTGTACATTGCTCACATTAACTCCCCCCTTACCCTCTCAAAATTTTTTATCATGATTTTGTGCATCAAACTAAGTTTTATGATGTGGATTTTCCCACTTGTGGAGTTATATTGGTGCTCACAAAGTTTCAGATTTTCAGCTCAGGGCCACTCAACTGTTTGGATCCTGAGGTTCACGTTCACTTTATTTCCTTCCTCATTGTCATGATTTCACCTTTAAACACTGCTGAAGAAATGTCTTACAAAGGGGAATATTTTCATATTCCCTTCACACTTTTCTCTAACCTTGTAGCTCCTCCAATCAATGACCCAACTTCAGGGGATGTTGAGCAAATGCTTTCTTGATCACGCTCCTATTTTCCTCAACACAGTACACATTTATGATTGAGTTTTCCATGCATAGATATTCCTATGGTAAAATAAATTGTGCTTTGAACTGTTGCCAGGGGGCTCCCAGATTGACAGGACAATTCTCACATACCCTTCAATAGGAGACTCGAGATCATTTTCACCCTGATAGAAGAACATTTCTTAGCATTTGGTTATTTTACCCATTTTTTAAAAGAAAGTTTTCACGAGGGAAAAAAAAGAAAAAGGAAAATAAATATGTAGTATGCCCCATAACCGGTTGCTGCCATAAGCACTGAAATTGTGCAGGTAGCAGCCAGACTAAAATATTTGGAATGATTACAGTTTTGTTCCTTCACTTCTTTAATGTCAGAGGAATAAGATGTAACAGCACAAATGAGAATCAATTTCTTTTTTGGTGATTGCAGGCTCTGTAATTGAGTGATAGTAGCAACCTAATGGATGTTAAGATTCCCATGGATTTTTTTCCTCTCTGCTAAATGAGAATAAAGATGAGAATTCTCTCCCCCTCCCCATGGTAATTTTTAAGTATCTGTCACAGATTTTCTTCTTTTCAGAGTACTTAAGAATGAACCTACATCAGTTCTTGTCTTTGAATCAGTGTTTTGCTTCATCCCAGATCAATTTCTGCAGTTGCCCTAGGTTGTTTTATACCTGGCCTTTTAAGAACAACAACAAAAAAATGCAGTGTGTATCCTTGATAGATGTGATTCTCTGCCCTTCTCATTATATTAAAATAAGTAAAGTACTCCATGACAAACAAGAAAATTGAAATCAGTAACAGCACCGTAATTGTACCCATATTATCCCCTTTTGTTTGAAAATATCTTTTCCTTTATTGCACTTTATCTTTAAGGGCAGTGTGAAGATGAACACATTTCTGATCATATTCCTTCACATGGTCTGGGCATTTTGCAAAATACCATATTCTCCATATGGCCATCTGCCAAAACAGCAGTGTCAGAATGAATCAGTTTGAATTACAGATGTGCTAATGAATCCCTTTGAAGGGTTTCAATGTTTAATTAAAAACAAAGACAAGCATTGAAGTCCTTTACAAGCCATGTTGCCTATTTTGTGTTTTCTCTAGATAACATACCGATTGTGCCCAAGTGTTTAAAAATGACATTGATGCAGTCTTAGTAGTAAATGTTCAGGACAATCAGCTAATATCCACTAGCATTTACTACAAACGAAATTCTAAAGCTTGTAATAGAAATTTTTGCCTGTTCACGGTGTGGCTTGGAAAGAAAACAGCTCAAAGCTGTCATGTTAACCAACATTATAACCTGTCCTACTTTGAAGAGACATGCTTACAAGTTTGACACTGGAGACTAAGCTCCTTTATCACAGTGGGTTTAAAGGACTTTTGTATACTTACAGACTTTAAGAACTTATGACAGTTCCTATTTATGTATTTGTTCAGATCTTGGATATTTGTGGTGACTTGGATCACAAATATAATACTATTCTAACTGGGACTTTGTAGAATTCACCAGTCCAGTTAGTATTCCAAGAATGAATTCTATTATGAACTTGGTAAATGTTGTAGCGTAGCAGAGACATAAATATACTTAGTTTTTTCTCCAAAGGCAATAAGGGTTTAGATAAAGCTTCTATAGTTCATGGTACAGTTGAAACAGGGTCACTTGAGAATGTGTACTTTAGAGTCTAATTAAATATGAAGAGCCTAAGATGGTAAGAGTCATAGGAAACTCTCAATGGTATAATTATAAACTATAGCTTTTTGATAAGTAAAGCAGCATGAAAAAGAAGGAAGAAATGGAAGCAAACTATGGACCTTTAAAATCTATATCAGCCGTGACCTTTATTGTGAAAGCTGAATTGCACATTCTTTATCAATCACAGCTAAATTAAAATGAACTAAGAAAGAACACACATTAAGCTTTGCAAAATTGTGAAATTAATATTCCAGCTATGTCACCTTCGCCTGCATCGGGATTGAGCAAGGGTGAAAGAGAGAGAGAAATCAATTCCACGAATTTTGGAGAATGTCAGAGTAAGGACCTGCTGTAAACTTATATTTCTCCATTATCATTCATCCTGTTTGATGTTCCCATTGTTTGGGCGTCTGGGGAGAGGTTCAGGAAAGGGAGGGAAGAAAACAGCACCACGAAGGGGAGTGCATTAGTGCTCGTATAGGCCAACCATTAACCAAAAACAAGATAAGAGGAAAGATGATGTGCATGTCTTTGCCAAGTCTGAGAATTCGTTGTATGTCAGTAGTGATAGAGACCTGGTGGTATCTGTATAAACCTGGTGACTCTATTGTTTCTGTGAAGAGAAGTCTTTTGACTACTGATTAACTGCTGAGATGATTTCCATTGTGAAATCTTAAAAAGTGAAGGCAACTAGACATGATTTTCATGGCTCTATATGATTTGCCTCACAAAAAACAAATTGGTAGCAATATAAAAAAAATGGCCTTACCCTAGTTCTTTCTAAAAACTTGATTCTGATAAAGTCTGCCTAAAGCAATAAGAGAACAAACCATTTTGGGGGAATAGTTTAGACGTGCCCCTTCTATGAAGTCATGACATCAGAGGAGACAAATGTTAGAATCCCATGATAACATTTCAAAACTGATTTATCCCCAAAGGTGATATATATTTGGGTAAATGACATTTAGTTGGTGGAAGAGTAAAATTATTAAAATGCCAAAATCAAAGCACTAGAACACTTTCTCTGTTCCTTGTCTGTGTGTTGGTGTCTGTGTCTGTGTTCCCTGGCTCATTGTTGCTGTCTTTAACATCCCAAGTGCCATTGAGCATCTTTTCTTTTCAACAGAAAACTCTTTAAATAAATTTACCATTTTCCCATTGATTCTTAGAAGGGAAACAAATTTTCTTTCCCCCCTGTGGACTAAACTGTGTGATAAGCCTAAATTCTTGGTTACAACTTCCTGAACCATGATAGCCCACACCTAAATGTGCAACATAAGGCAGAAACTTGCTACATTTGGTGTCCCAGTAGGATGGGCAAATGTTCCTGTGTTAAATGATGCTGAGAAAAACGGGTCTGGGCTGGAGGTCTCTGCAGAGGCCCATTCATCATTAACAGAAAGATCTTATATTCAACCAACTTCAAACAGACTCTGCCAGGAACCCAGTGTAGGCTGAAAAGCACCAGTTGTCTCTTAGGCTAATAATCCTCCTGCTTGAGTGAACCAAAGAGGAAACACCACTTGATTTCATTTATTGTTTCAATGAAGCTATTACAACAAATACCCTTTACCCAGCTACTCCAACAGAAAAAAATATTGTTTGCTTAGCATTCTCAAGAAAATATTACTCTCTGATTGTTTTTATGGGAGTCCTATGATATAGCAGGGTTTGTGTTCCACACTGCTTCACAGTGTAGCCTTGGGAATTACAGTAAAAAAAGGGTTGAATAAAGCACACCCGTGTAAAGTGGTAGGCATGAAGATAGTGCAAGCAAAATATCAAAGTCCTCAGATTTATACTTACCTAATCATTTGGTTTGCTCTCTCATTCACTATCCATCTTAAACTGTGGGTGAGTGATTAAAAAGGAACAACTCTCACCACCATGAAATCTAAACAACGGCCTTCTTCTTCCCTATGATATTGTACAAAATCGGAGAAGACAAGAATTAAATTTTCAGGCTTACACACTCCTTCAGCCCAAAATCCAATTAATTAAACAAATCAGAAAGTATACACAGCAGTATTTTAAAATCTCCTTCAGGAGTCACTGCAACTAAATTATATTTGTTCTCTTTAAATAAAAGCTATACCATTTTATAGGCAATAAAGCACCCTAGGTATACATTAAAATATTAAGAATTAAATGAAGAGAACCCTTTTTATTACTTAAGTAATAGTAGTATAT
>VMDO01011714.1:48697-65591 GCA_007922755.1 Pedetes capensis
ATGTTTGGAAGAGTGGCAGGTCAACGCAAAAGAGGAAAACCCTCCACCAGATGGATTGACACAGTGTCTGCAACAATGGGCTTAAACATAAATAAGATTGTTTGCCTGGCACAGAATCGGCAAGTGTTTCGATCTGCTGTACATAGGGTCGCTATGAGTCGGACTCGACTCGACGGCACCTAACAACAACAACAACAATAGTAGTATATAGAATGATTTCATGTACAGTAAGGTTTTTCTTCTAGAAATATTTACATTTCTTTTACAGTACTAGGGAGTTGAACCCAGGGCCTGACACATGCTAGTCAAGCGCTCTATCACTGAGCTGCACTCCTCACCCCTTCTTTTAAATGTATTTTTTTTTAATTTTGAGACCAGGTCTCACTAAATTGCACAGGCTGTGTGTAGCTCCAAACTTGTGAACCTCCTGCCTCAGCCTCCCAACTCACCAGGATTATAGGCATGTGCCATGGACCCTGGCTTACTTTGCTTTTAAAAATGAGGTGTTTTTAACACCCTAGACCATTACTTGGGATGGGATTTGGCTCAGTTGGTAGAGTGCCACTCTGCACTCTGTGAGGCCCTGGTTTGATCCGCAGCACTGGAAAAATGGGAGAAGGATATGGCAGTCCACTCCTGAAGCAATCCTGAAACAATCTGCAATTGAAAACCCTATAAGAGTTGCTATGAGTCAGACTCGATTTGATGGCACCTAACAGCAACAACAAGACCATTGTTGTTGTTAGGTGCCGTGAGTCAAGTCCAGCTCATGGTGACCCTATGTACAGCAGAACAAAACACTTCCTGATTCTGTGCCAGGTACACGATCTTATTTATGTTTAAGCCCATTGTTACAGACACTGTGTCAATCCATCTCCTGGTAGGTTTTCCTTTTTTTCGTTGACCTGCCACTCTCCCAAACATGATGTCTTTCTCCAGGGATTAGTCTCTCCTGACTACATGTCCGAAATATGTAATACGCAGTCTAGCCATCCTTGCTTCCAAGGAACACTCTGGTTGTACTCTTCTAGGACAGATCTGTTGGTTCTTTTGGCAGTCCATGGAATATTCAATTACTGGACATTAAATTTAAAATACCAAATTAAGATGGGCACCATGGCACACTCCTGTAATCCTAGAAACTCAGAGCTGAGTCAGGAGGATCACAAATTCAAGGCCAGAGGCAGCCTGTGAAACTTAGTGAGACCCTGTGTCAAAATCAAAAATTTAAAAATGGTTAGGGTACAGCTCAGTGGCAGAGCACTTGCTTAGTGCAAGGCCCTATGACTACAAAAAATAAATTAATTTTAAAAAATCAATTTATTCAATAATAAATTAATACTTAATAATGTTGAAATATCATAAGTCAAAAAGCAATCATTTAAGCAATGAGATATGGTTAGTTAATTAGTACTTTTTGTTGTCCCTGTTGATCTAAAGGACATGGAAGACTGGCTACTTTTTATAATAGAATGGAAATTATATTAAACTTTATATCTGTAAATACTAGGATTTGTTTTGCTTTTTTCTATGTGTGGCACTAAGGATCAAACCCAAAGCCTCACAAATGACAGGCAAGCACTTTCCCACTGAGCTATCCTAACCTTTGAGAGTATTTTGTTTTGTCTTGTTTGGCAAAGTTGATCTAACACATAAAATTATGGTTGTTGCCAGACTTGGTTATCTGAAGGAAGAAAAGAGTGACTTTAAAATCAATTAGAAACTCTTTTTAATCCAAGCTAATATTTCTCCATCTTCTAATTGGTAAAGTATCAGGTCACTTTATGGGACTTCTAAATCCATAGAACCAGCTTCTGTTTCAGAGGAGATTCTGGCTTAGCATAAATTCTCTTCACAGATACCTGCTTTGTGATATGAGACATAATGACTTTAATTTACTTAATTTCCCTTGCAACAGTACTGAAGAGAGCAGCCGACGCTGACTCCTGGCAGAGTTGGCTGTGGTGGTGTGGGCTTGATTAGGAATTATCAGACAGTGATAGTCCTTCAAAGAACTGTAGGGCTTAGTGACTGTTCCTGATATTTACTTACACCCAATGTTGTCTGCTGTGTCACCCATCCAGATTCTTTTCTTTTCTTGCCTGTGTTAGAAAGCTTTTATGTGCTCAAATATCATCAGTCTTGGTCCTGTAATTGTGTTTATCTTAGGGCCATGAGTCTCTTTATCAGGAAAATAATCTCTCTCCCTTTTTTTCCTCTCTGCAGTTCCAGACTACCAGGAACAGGACATCTTCTTATGGAGAAAAGAAACTGGATTTGGATTTAGGATTCTGGGTGGAAATGAACCAGGGGAACCTGTGAGTCTTTTGTCTGCTTTTCTCCCCAGTGCTGTTTTCTAAGACTTCAAAGCCCATCAGTGGCAGTGATAGATCATGGAGATTGGAGCCCAGCTAGATATGCCCTGGCTCTTTCATCTTGAGCAGTACAGGTTTCTCACTGGTTTTTATGGAGTTCTTTTGGTTTTGAGGAAGAAGGGAGATAATCCTTTCTAAGGTTTGTATTGGTGTTTGTAAAACACAGCAGCTGCAGCTTTTGAAGACCCCCCTCTAAGGCAAAAACAAACAAAAAGCAAAATGAGGATGGGCATCAACTAACAGCAGTGGCCCATGCACTCTGGGCAATTCTGTTCAATCTGCAGCAGGTAGACAGCTTTGTATTTTGAGTGGCTAGTGCACAGAAGGGCTGGGATTTAGCTCAGTTGGTAGAGTACTGCGCTGCAGTCTCTGAGGTCGCCAGTTCAATTCCCAGCACCGCAAAAATGGGAGAAGGGCCTGGCAATCCACTCCCAAGGCAATCCCGAAACAGCCATTGAAAACCCTATCAGGGTCGCTATGAGTCGGGTACTGACTTGACGGCACCTAACAACAACAACGACAGTGCACAGAAAGTACTTCATCAGGCAGCATGAGAGATTTCAGAAAGTAGCACCCTGTCTTTATATACATAAAAAAAGAAATGTGGACAAGGGTTCAGAGACATAGAAACTTCTTGGGCCTCAGTTCCTCTGGCTGTTGAAGTAATTCAGTATAACATTACAAGGTTCTTTTGAAAGGAGGAAAGACAACTAAAGATAAATATTATTGTTTCCCTTGTGATAATAATAGCTGTTATTCATTGAGGACTTGCTATGTGCCAGGCACTATACTGAAGGATTTGAACATACATTATCTCATTTATCCATCAAATCCATGAATGTATCCCCACTTTTCAAACCAGAAACTAAAGACCTAGAAAGGTTAATTAACTAGCCCAAGGTCACAGAGTTAGTAAATGGAGGGACTGACAAGGGCCCAACTCCAGAGTGCATATTCTTAGCATTTGTTTTCTCAAAGTTCCTTACAAACTCTGTCATGTAAAATAATTGTAGCATTATTATCTACTAAGAAGGCAAGACGCCTGCAGCTGTAGCACTGTGGGATCTGATCCTATCAGATCTTGGAAGGTAAGCAGGGTAGGGCCTGGTTAGTACTTGGGTGGGAGACCACCTGGGTACACCAAATACTGTAGACTTGGGAGAAGGACCGGCAACCCACTCCCGAAAACCAATCCACCCTTGAAAACCCTATGAATAGCAGTGAAGCACTGACAATAGTGTTTCACCTGTTGTGTGTAGGGTCACTATGAGTCAGACACTGACTCGATGGCAACTACACAAATATTTAAGCACAAGTTTAGTGAATGGCAAATATAACACCAAAACATTAAATATAAACACTCCTCTGTTTTCAGGTGTTAAAAGACAACAATAATGGGGATGTCAAACCACTTAATCTGTTTGTTCATTGAACAGTATTTATTGAGTATGCCCTATTGCTAGGCATATAGTGCTGGACTCTTTTAAGAAAAGTAGTATTAATATTATAATTAGTAGAGTTTTATGGAAGGAAGGTTCTTAAGTAGAGTGGAAAGGAGAGAAAGTTTTATAAATGAGGAGAGTAAAGTGATTCATTCCTGCAAAGGAGAAAAAAGAGTGAGTCATCAGAAGAAAACAGATAAATATCAAGGAGCCAAGAAAGAAATAGTTCTTCTTTTCACTGTTTAGCAGTTACTGCAACACCCACCACAGTGCCTTGTACATAGTGGGTACTCAATAAATGTTTGTGACATGCATGTAGATATAAACAAATGAATTGAATTATCCCCAGAGATGTGAGGCCATCAGTATAACAGTAAAACCAAGAGAGCAGTGTTTCATCCATCATCCAATTACTCAACAGATTTATATTGGGCACATCGTACCACTGGGTGCTGCTGATACGGACGGCCGCCTGAGGTCTGGCGATGAATTAATCTGTGTGGATGGAACACCAGTAATTGGAAAATCACACCAGCTCGTGGTCCAGCTTATGCAACAAGCTGCCAAGCAAGGCCATGTCAATCTCACAGTGCGACGTAAAGTGGTGTTTGCTGGTATGTTTTTCATTCATTCCTTCAGACAGTGCACTGTTACTTTTGTGTCTGCCTCCTTAAGCTTCTATTTTTGCAAGTGTTTGCAAATGTGATCAAGCTCAGAATTTCCAGATGGTTTACTTCTTTCCAACCCTGCAAAACTTCTGTCATTCAAAAATACTTTAATGTGTAATTTGCATATGTTCCGCAAAGGCTTCTAGAAGAAAGCTACTTGAATATATATTGCCTGCCTACCATCCCCTTGCCAACCAAAACTTATTCTTCATTTAATGATAATCCTCAACAAAAAACATTATTAGGAATGTCAGAAAAGTTGTAGCTTCAAATTAAGAGAACAAAAATTAGGTTTGTACTGCAACATGAGCTCATTAAAAAAAAAAAAAAACTGATGTTACCATGTCCTGTTAGTGCTAATCATATGTATTAAACTAAAATTTTCTTTTTCCCTCTACAAGAAAGCTATAGACCTAACCAGTTCTAAGTCATATCTGATTCCTCCTCCCCGCCCACAAGTTTCAAAATGTAATTCTCAAAATACTACATATACTTTCAGGCTCATGTCAAAAAGAATCTTTCTCTAAAATGCCTTCACATTTTTAGCATTCCTTCCTTGCTGTTCTTGTGACTCATTGTTTATTTCTTTATCAGAATCTGCCATTTGAGACAGCTCATTGTGTATATGTCTGACCTTTCCACTGACTGACCAGCTTCCTGAAAGTATACACCTTAATTGTTCCCTGCTCCCCAGTACTAGGGAGTTGGACACAGGGCCTTGCACATGGTAGGCAAATGCTCTATCACTGAGCTGTACCCCCACTCCTTTATTATTTTTTATTTTGAGACACGGTCTTGCTAAATTGCACAGGCTGCCTCTGGCCTTGAACTTGTGATCTTCCTGCCTCAGCCTCCCAAGTTGCTGGAATTATAAACATGCTTCATGATGTCTAGGTAATTGCTTACTTTTGTATGCAGCTCTACTGCAAAGCCTTTAAGACAGAAGCCAGAATGCAGAAGAGGAAGATTAAGTGTTTTACCAATTGAATTACTAAAGAAATATGGCATGAAATATTACAAATTCCCTATAGCACTAGTATTAGTGTAAAAAATACCTATCAGATAAGTTGGTACCTTTTTTAAAAAATAAAACTAATATAACTCATTTTAAGTGGTGTACAATTAATCATAGAATTGAGAGATTCCATTCCAGTGAAAGTCTTAACCTGCTGCAGTCTTGGAAAAACAGTGCTAATTAGCCATAGATTATGTTGCTGTAGCTTATTCATAGCCTCAGAGTCCCCAATGTAGTATTCCATGCCAATGTAATCAGCTAAAATTGGTTTTTGTAGAAAAGTTGAAAACTATTTGATTTCCTTGGTTCAAATAAAAATCATAAGGCAAGGTAATTTTTTTCTTTGTCTTAATTTTATTTTTAAAATCTTAAATATCTTGGATTTTTAACTCTGTGAAAAATGCATGTTAAAGCCAGGTGCAGTGGCACACACCTGTAATTCCAGCAACTCGGGAGGCAGAGGCAGGAGGATCACAAGTTCAAGACCAGAGGTAGTCTGTGTAATTTAGTGAAACCCTGTCTCAAAAAGCAAAAAAAAATAAAATAAAATAAAAATATGGGTTGGGGATGCAGCTCAGTGGTATAGCACTTGCAAAAGCATGCAAGCATGAGGCTCTGGGTACTGCAAAACAAACAAACGCATGTTAAATCTTTGCAGTGACTTTATACTAAGTGAAATAAGCTAATTACAAAAGGAAAAAATATGATTCCACTTTCCTGAGTTATCTAGAAGAGTCAATTTCATAGAGAAAAATACGTAGAGTGGGGGTTGGCATTGGATGATAGGAAGGGGAAATGGGCAGTTATTATTTAATCAGAACAGAGTTCAGTTGGGGAAGATGACAAAGTTCTGGAAGTGGATGGTGATGACGGTTATACAACAATGTGAATGTACATATGCTACTGAATTGCACACTTTGAAATGTCTGTGTTAGTTATTCTGTGCATTGCTGTGGCAAAATCCTAACAAAAACAAACTCATGGGCAGAAAGATTTATTGGAGCTCACAGTTGAGAAGATTTCCATCTACGGCAGGGTAGGCAGCAGGGCCTGTGGCAGAGGACCTCTTTACATCTTGGTGATCAGGAGCAGAGAGAACTGTCAAAGGCCTCCAAAGGCCCACCCCAGTGACCTACTTCCACAAAGTTATGTCCCATGTCCCAAAGTTCCATAGCCTACCAGGACAGTGTCACCAGGTAGGGACCAAACATTGGGGGACATTTTAGATTTAAACCATAACAATGTCTAAAATAATAAAACTATGTTCTGTATAGTTTACCATAGTCTACAGCCTTACCACTTTGGTGTCCACTCCCATCTGATCTCGGAAGCTAAACAGGATTGGGCCTGTTTAGTACTTGGGTGGGAGACCACCTGGACTACCAGGTGCTGTGTAGGCTTGGGTGGAGAAACCAACAGCCTACTCCCCCAAAAAATCAGCCATCTGAAACCCTATGAATAGCAGAAAAGCACTGACAATAGTACTGGGCATGGCACAGTGTCTGGAACTGTTTTGTTCTGTTGTACATAGGGTCTCTGTGAGTTGGACCTGACTCAACAACACCTAACAACATTTTACCATAATAAAAAGAAATTTTGGGAGAAATTTTGGGAAAAAAATAAAGTCTTATTCACAACCTGGACACAGTTGGTCCCACCTACTACTGTATGAACTATTTTTAGGAGTACTTTACGCTGTCAGCTGACAAAGCAGTAAAACTCCAATGATGATTGAATTTGGAAGAAGGCTACTGCTTCTATTTCTGTGATTAGAGTAGAGATTGACATCTGGAAACTAGGAACAGAAGCTCTGTTCATACAACATAAGTAAAAACTAGAAAAATTTCTTGTTGAATGTCTAACATTAAGATATGAGATGTATGGCAACCATAACACAATGGGAGAAGAAAAGTTCTACATACCTGTCATGGGTGTTGTCACAAATCCTATGGAAACTTTAAAGGTGCAGTCACCTGCCTGATGGAAAAAACAAAAACTGAGTAGAAATGTGGCCGAGAGGTCATGACACTAAGAACGCGAAGCCTAGAGATAGAGGCCATCATTTGTGTGGCTCCATAAGTGCTTGATCTATGCTTCCGTCTACACAACTAGGAAGTATTTCAGAGCAGGCTGGTCTTGCTGTGAACTTGAATCTGAGAGTGCATGTTGACAGTATGGTATCAATGATACACAATTTGGGAGTCCTCTTTGGGGTTCAGATGGTGTCAGTGTTCCTTGGTACTAAATAATTAATATTTCTCGAGAGAAGCTGCTTTCCACCCCTGCAACCCAGTTCTGTGAAGCCAGGAGGCCTTGTCCCTCTTAAACCTCTTGATTTCTTGCCGGCTGTGGAGGCGGGGTCGGAAGAACAGGGGCCAGGCCACATTCTGTGGGAAGTGATGTAGATGTGCGTGTCTCTTGCAGTCCCCAAAACGGAGAATGAGGTGCCCTCGCCTGCATCATCACATCACAGTAGCAACCAGCCAGCCTCACTGACTGAGGAGAAGCGCACGCCACAGGGCAGCCAGAACTCGCTGAACACGGTCAGCTCTGGCAGTGGCAGCACCAGTGGCATCGGCAGTGGTGGTGGAGGGGGCAGCGGTGTGGTAAGCACTGTGGTGCAGCCCTATGACGTGGAGATCCGGCGCGGAGAGAACGAAGGCTTTGGCTTTGTCATCGTGTCCTCGGTGAGCAGGCCTGAAGCAGGCACGACCTTCGGTGAGTGCTGGAAAGGACTTGTCCCAGGCTTTCCTACCATGCCAGGCTGGGTTCTCCTGCCAGGGAAAGATGGCCAAGATCTCATTAACAGAAATGCTTTATTGCCTTTTGCTTTGGGTAATTAAAGTCTTAATTGGGAATGCAGTTTATTTGGTAGCCTTTTCCCTTCTGAAGGTTGGAGATTTTTTTTAAACCCTCTCAGCTTTCACTCTGAATGTGTTGTCCACACATACAACTTCAAGCATTCCTGAAATTTGCATACAATATGAATAGCAAGCCTTTGGCAATGTAAAGTATGTGAAATTTTTTGCCAGAGAAGGACTTGGAAAGGTTCCTAATAGGATATCATTAATAGCAGTGTCCTCAAAAAATCTTAAGAGTATTAAAAGGAACACAAGGTGGTAAATACTCTTAGGAAGAACAGAGGTATAAGGAGTAAAATAGTTCATGAAAAGCTCTTCCCACCTCATCTGTGTCCTTTCTCTATCCCTATCTGATTTTTTTTTTAAATAAGTTTATTTGTTGTTTAAGAATCTGGTTAAAATCTGAGTTAAGAGTCCTTTGATTTTAGGTCTCATCCAGATGTTAAGGGTTTCAGCCAAGGATGGAGAGATGCAATTGTCACCCTTTCCAAAGCTTAACTTTGCTGGGTGCACAAGCAAAGGCAAATAGGAGCCCAGATGATTCTAAGAACCACTCATCTATAAATCTGTTTCCCATTACAATGAATTATATAAATGTATGCTCCAAAAATGATCTACCTTCCTGATTAGAAATTCCTTTGTCATCTCCCAAAGTCATTGGTTAATTAATATGGAATGTGATGGGAGAAGGGAAGGGGCTGTGTAGGCTTTGATGTTTATCCCAAATGACCACATGGAGTCTCATGACCAGTGGCCTAGGTTGCTCACTAGCTGAGGTCAGCAAGGTGCTAAAATCCCTTTGGCATACTGATCCAATAGAACCCACTCTGTCTCCACTTAGTCTTGGTAAGTTGCTGCCTACTAAAGTTGTCTCTCCCTCTAAGTTTTATGTTTAGAAGGGGAAACTCAGGCAGGTCTATGCATGCGTGGCTGCAATAACGAAGTCCGTTACTAACCATGCTTTTGTGAGGTATGTTAATAAAAGTCATGACAGCATGTTAGGTATGAATGAGCTGACACCACGGCAAGATTTTTTTGTTCTGCTTTTTAATTAATTTTGGAGATTTTTTTTTTTTTTTGCTTACTTTAAAAATAAAGAAAAAGGAAGAGGAGAAAAGAAAATCCCAAGGTTTTTTTCTTCAGATCTACAATTTAACTCTCCCCATGTACCCTGTGATGCCCTCAACTATTTAGAATTCACACTTTTAGCTTGTAAAAGGAAAGATCAGATATGTCAGGTGGCAGGCTGTGTGTTATATAATGAATACCGAATGTTTTTACTCACAATTTGGTCTTTGATTATTTTCCTTTGGTTCTTATAATCAACAAATTAAGCTTTCCCTAATACTTGCATGGGACTGGTGAGCTATGCAGCACTTTTCTCGGACCTGCTTTTTGATATCTTTGTCATGCAAGTTGTCCTTGGACATGAGCTAAGCCTAATAAAGACCTTGAATTCAAGTATGGATGCTCTCCACTACACCTCCTTGTTGGATTCCCATAGACAGTTTACTTTCTCTTTTTTTTAATTCTTTGACCTTGACATTACATCCAGTGATACAAACTCAGGCAACTCTGCTGAAATTCAAAGGAATTAAAGTGCATTTTCCCACACATTTTACCCTTTATCTCTAAATTATAATGGAAGAGGCTATTCAGTTTGTTTCATTGTCTCCCATGTTAATTTTGTTACCCTTTCCAAATACTGGCTCAACCACATGATTATCTTTATAAGGAAAAGAGTTGAGGAATGATTTGAGCTTAGCTTTGGATTAGTGTCTTCAGCCTGAATAGGTACTAGATTTTTGTATTCTTTTGAGAGGATTTTTGTGTGGTAGAAAGATGATTTTAGAGCTAATGAGCTCTTTGGAGCCTGTCCTGAAAGCATATAAGATTGGCTGATTGAACAAAGGTCCCTCAAGGAAAAATAGTGTCAAGGTTGGGTGCTTTCTTGACTCATCTCTTGTAATTATACCCTTTTTTCCTAAAGCTTTCATCATTGTGAATGGAAGGCAAAAAGTGTTGGTCCATTAGGTGTTTTCAGATTGAATTTTTGGTTCTTTAGCACTCTCTTAGTCCTCCCCTGAAGCCCTGTGATTATTTTTTCTAAATGGAGAAAGAACAAAACATTGGCAGAAGCTTAAACAACAGCTGACACAAAGGAAGTGACATGAACACAGAAGTAGTAAAAGCATCCATCCCAGCTCTGGGTTTTACACTTACAGTTTCAAAATAAGCCAACAGCAAGTTATTTTTGGCCTCTGGAGACTCTTTGAAGTTGTCAAATCTCTCAAATTTTATAATTGTTTTAAGGAAGGAAGCTGGGGTTTCCCCTTCTTTTTAAATCAGAATAGGATGATATCTGTGAGCTCTAATTTCAGGGCAGGGGCTTCTTAGACACCCTGAGTATTGCCAATGTTTTGACCATCTGCGCAGAGCTCTCCTTTAATAACATTTGCTTAATGCTTTAATTAATTAACACTTAACCTTCTCTTTCCCTTTTCAACCCTTTTTCTCCTCCCTTCACTATATTCCCACGTAACTTAAAAAAAATTAAAACTCAATATCAAAGCAGGCAATGCATGTGTGGCTATGCCTCACAAAATAGGTCGGATTATTGAGGGGAGCCCTGCTGACCGCTGTGGCAAGCTGAAAGTAGGAGACCGGATCTTGGCAGTAAATGGATGTTCCATCACCAACAAATCCCATTCAGACATTGTCAACCTAATCAAGGAAGCGGGAAACACAGTTACCCTCCGCATCATTCCTGGGGATGGTAAAGTATACCTATTATCTCTCTCTCTCTCTCTCTCTCTCTCTCTCTCTCTCTCTCTCTCTCTCTCTTTCTCTCTCTCTCTGTGTGTGTGTGTGTCTGTCTCTCTCTCTTTCTCTCTCTCTCTCCCCCCTCTCTTTCTCTTATTCTTTTATCCTCTCTCTGTGTCCTTCTATTTACTCTCTCTTTCTCTCTTCCCTCTCATCGCCCTCTATCCTTCTTTCTGTTGTTTTCTCTTTTATTAGTGTTCATGTAATTGAATATTGATGATTTAGAGGCAGCTTTATCCATCCCAAACTGAACATACCCATCAAACAAACATGAGCCATTGTTACTAAACCATCCCTCAACCTCTTATCTAACTAATCCTCTACCCAATGACTCTATCTTGCTACAGATATAAAAACTCCAGAAAAGTCTTCCATTTTCCCCAGTTTATTGTATTTTCACTGTCCTTGTGTTCAAAACTATAGAACAGTTTTAGTATATCTAGTAAAGATCCCTTGATGTTCCAGCTGGGACTCATTATATTACCGATGTTTAATATTATCATTGGTGACATCCCAAAACCTACCTTATGGCAATGCAGAGCCCATGCTATGTGTTTTCAGAATAAGTGAACATACAGAAGATTTTTATTTAATGGGAAAATCTTAGAGTTTGTGCCTACTTGTCTAATTTTCAGATGTGGATGGAGAAAGAACTAAATGTCTATAATTTTGATGGATTATCTCTACATTAAGTTTGGATGATTCCTATTTACTTGACTGATAAAAGTCAAATTTTGGTTCTGTTACATCTTTGGCAGTGTCTGCAATGTATGCTAAGGTGTATCTAATTAGCTGGTAAAGGCCAGACATGCTCCTAATCATCCTACAGTGCACAGAACAATCCCCCACAATGAAAAGTTGCCTGGCACAAAATATCAGTATTTATTCTATTATTCATATTTTGTAACAATGAAGTTGATACAATAATATCAGTAAGCATAGATTGCTTGGAGACTTAAATCCTGAATATTGACCTCATTTTAAGCCAACTTTGCCGTTGGGAGGAAAGTAATAACTTGTCCTAAAATGCTTAATTGTCATCTTTCATTCTTTCCATACATGTTATAAAGTAAAATACATATTCAAAAAGTCATTGAGTATTTATTAAGAGGAAAATGTGGTTTATATATAGTGTGATTAAAAAATGCTATGCCATGTATCTATGAAATTAAGAAGTCAAACATTTTATCTCAAAGTCATTCACCAAGTGAATATTCGTATATTTATTATTAGAAAGTGAAGCTTATTATTCAAAATTTAAAGGGTATAGTTAGTGCTTTCCAGAAAAAGTAAGAATACATATTTTAAAATTATTTATTCTAAGAACTGAGAATTTCTCTGTGCCAGAAATATCCCACACCAATTATGGAGGGAAAAAATAGCTCCTGGAATGATGGTCTACTTCACCCTTTTTCAAATGTGTGCTTAGTAATTTCCCATCTGGTGTGGAGGCCATTCCACGAATTCACCACTCTGGAAAGCCATTACAGTTTACAAAAGTGATCACCAGATGATAAAACATAGATTCCTAATGGGAAGGATGATGAAAGCCAGAAAAATCAAGTGAGAAATGGTTCAGAGAGCCAATAGTGGTATATAATTTTAGACTTGTTTATCTGCATGCCATGGAGAGACGTTAGAAAAATGAATCCAAAAAAACAAGGCATAGTAATTGATTTTCCTGTTCTGTACTGGGCTGTCTTAATATGGGAAAGAGAATGTCCCAAAAAGGAGGAAAGTAAAGAAAGCACTCTTTGAAGCAAGGCTTAGATAAGAGTTTGAAATCACGAAAGACATTTACACACAGAAGCAACTTACACCACAGTGCACATTGTAGGTGTTGACTTAATAATGTGCAATAAAATTTTTGAAAACTGAACACCAAAAAACAGAATGTACAATGGATTATCCACTAACACTTGGCAATAAAAAGTCACTTTTAAAACTTCAGTACTTACATATAAAATTTAGGTAGACATCCCTGCTTTGGTTAGAAGTTAGTAAACATGAAGTTGACACATAAAATTGAAGGATTGATGTTTTCTTAAGGCAGCACATGTTCTTCTGAGGATATGATTTCGTCCAAGATGTTTCAGGAAATCATTTCCATGATAGTAAAGCTCTTTGCCAGTGACTTTATGTCAGGGGCCAGGTAAAGGAAATCATGTCTGGCAGAGGGGAATGGGTGGTGTTCATCTTTTAAAAGGGGCTAAAGTTAGAGCTCAGACAGGCAGGCAGTTTTCTGGATAGGTGCTGGAGTAATCCCAGAAGATTCTGGAAACACCTAGAAGATAAACAGTGACTATTACAGTGTAATGGAGAAAAAGTCTTGCTGAGTCTATATTGTGTGTGTAAAAGTATGTTGGACATGGTTGATTGTAGGGGGAGGGAAGGTGCTCTGTCTAGGTTAGGATCCTCTGGTATCCTTCAGATTTGTTGTTCTAATATTTACTTCACCACATAGCCCAAAGACTAGTTGTTTCATGATACTTGCAAGGACACTGATGTTCTTAACCAGAGTGGTTCTAAGCTCTTGGAGATCTATCATGTCTGGGATGCTTTTCTCAGAAACTCTAGGAAGCACATTAAGACTATTTTCCCTCGTTTGGGCAGTGCTGAGAACCTCCTCTGAATTGATTTCTTTGGTTTTTTGTTTGGTTGATTGGTTTTTGTTTTCATTTTTTTCTAGAGATAGGTTCTCACTACTTAGCCTAGGGTGGACCCTAACTTGCAGTCTTCCTGCCTCAGCTTCCTGGGTGCTATGATTACAGGCATGTGCCACCACTCCTGGATCAATCCACTTCTTTAGCTCATGCTGCCTAATTCATTTTTCTTGTCTTTGAACACCTCATTCTTTCTCCAGTTTCCCTTATCTCAATCTTTA
This sequence comes from Pedetes capensis, assembly GCA_007922755.1. NCBI lineage: Eukaryota > Metazoa > Chordata > Mammalia > Rodentia > Pedetidae > Pedetes > Pedetes capensis. Next base: position 62,766 of record VMDO01011714.1, read on the forward strand.
GTTTCCCTTATTCTGCTTCCCTTTTCTCTGTCACCTCTCCAACAAATCTCCAAAAGGTCACTCCCCTGTATCTGACATTATTCTGCTTTAGAAGGCATAACTTCACAGATCTTGGACAGGCCAAGATTGGGGAAGTCTATACCTCTCTGCCTTTTATATATTTGGGGTCAGGGTGGTAGGTGGGTGTGGAGGCAGAACCTTTTCTCCTATGATACATGAGCAAGGGATAGTATACATAAGGGCAGCACAGAAAGGGCTAGAGAATAGCTGGATATATTGAATCTGGATTTGTACTTCAAACCTCACTTGCATTATATGGAAGTATTCACACATTCTACATGGGAGTACGACTTTAATCAGAGCAGAACCTGACCAAGACAGGCTAATGTAGAATCAAGTTTGAAATAATGAAAATATTTATGAGCTTAAAAATATGTTATTTAAATTGTGGTCTTAAATTCGTACTGCTGTTCATTCTATTTCAGAGTATTTGCTTGTAGGAGAGGTAGAACTTGGCAACACAAATGCTGCTACTTCCTTGGCAATGTCATAGAATAGTAAAAAGTCTGCCAAAGGTTTTCACATATTTATGGGACTCAAATTTTCCAGTGTTGCCTTCAGATATTTATTACATTTATGTTTACACATTAAAATATTGATGAAAGAAATGATTGTATACTTTTTTATTCGCTTGGCTTTTAATGTAAATTCTGTAAGGGTAAGGACGTTAACATGAGATGGAGGTTAGAATTGTAACCATTTGTCACAGAGATAGGTTGAAACCCAAGCTAGACAGTCCTGTCAAAGAGTAAGTGCTCTGATTTAGAACAGCTGTGTGGCATTTCCTTGATCCATGATTGCTATGGCAAGTATAGTAATATCCATTTTCATTCCTCTGGGATAGCTAAAGTAGATGTAAACACTATTTAATAAAGGACGTGGGGTCTTTTCTGGAATTTATCATAAAAATACTCAAACTGCCCATCTGCCTTGGAGTTTGAAAAGTCAAATTTATTGACATCCCTTTATAATATTGCTGCTGGAGGGCAGGGAGACTCATATTCTTGTTTCAGCCTTTTTAAATATTTTTTTTTATTATACAAGGCAAGTTTTGCTTTGGGGGTAGAGCCATAATTTTTTGGTACTAGGCTTTATCTCTATATTCTAAAAAGAGATCATTTTAGCAGATATAATATTGGTTCAATTCCAAATGAAGATTTTAGAGTTTATGAAAAAAGTATAACTTTATTGATATTATAAAAGCATACTGGACATCAAGGGCATGCTAGAAATTATTTTGGTGCTTTGAAAATGGCTCAAGAAATCCAGCAGGCAAAGCAAGGTATTCTGTATTTTAATGAATGTATGATACTTCTTAGTGATGTTAGTAGTATTCCTGTAGTAAAATGAAAACACTGCTTAGTTGAAAAATATGTTCCAATTAGGTATGATTTCTTTGATACCAACACATAATTTCCATGTAAACCAAATAGAACTAAAAGTGAACTGTCAGGCAAATCCCTAGTTTAATTCTTCATATTGCACTTGCTTCCTGGGTGACCTTGGGCGTATTACTTATCTTTTGTATGCCTCAGTGTTTCCATCTGTAAACCAGGGCAATAATTGCAATTGTTTTATTGAGTGGTAAGAATCAAATAAAGTAGTGCATGTTGTAATGGATTAAGCATAGTGTTTGCCTGGAACATTGTAAATAGTAAGAAAAATTTCAAAATGAGGAAAAGTCAGCAAGCTCAAATTCACATTTACATATTAAGTATTAATTTTTTAAATGCTGGAAGTGAAGCTCAACCCCCAAGAGATTTGCATGTAAATATAATTGGGAAAGATAGCAAATGAAGGATAGAAGGAAAATTAATTAAAACATTCTGTTTATATGTGTATCAGATGATTATCTGTTATGTTATCAAATCATGAAAACACAGAAATATAAAAATTATTAGAGAATAGAATTTGATCTGTCTAGAAAACTCCAGCTACCAACAACATATTAAAAAGTCTAAAGAGGAATCTGCACAATTCAGTAATTGTAATCATGTTAATTACAAGGAAATATTCTTTTTGGTATCCCGATTATGATTTCCCCATGGCCCAAACAATCTTGTGATTTCCCAGAGAGTCTCCATAAAATGAATTACAGTGAGCAGTATGAAGTTTGTTAAAGGACCAGTGCACGTGTTTATGAAAGTCTTGGGGAGGCATATTGACAGGGTGTGCAGTCAGTGTTTTCATGTGTAATGATATGGTGGATATGCCTTATGAAATATCACTTACATTCCTCTCCTTGGTTCTGCCTGTTAACTGCTCTTGTATAGAAGTGATATGAAGGAGCTACTGTCCCTCTAAAATATAGCTATAATAAGAGTCATAAAAATGCACTAAAAATGTGTTTTTAATGTTATAATGATCATAGACACCAAAGGTATGGCAGTCATTTTATGAGCAGTATCTGTGTGTCAGATGCTATCCCACTTACCTCTTAGATAATCTTGCAACATTTATTTAGAGATTTCTGTTATTCCCCTTGTGCAGATGAGTAAACTAGGGTAGCAAAAGTTGAAGTAACTTTGCTTAAGTCCTATCTAGTAAATTGCAGAGCCCAGGATGCAAAGTAAGATGGTCTGAGTCCACAATCTGACCTTGGCTGAGCTAAACTGACTCCCAATAAACTTGAGAAGCACCACCTCCCTGACTCAGAGGGTTATAAGGCATAATGACCACTAAACGTTCTGAGGAGTTCACAGGAATAGCACAACATAAACCCATGAGAACATTCCCCTTTGTTTCACTTATTGGTTCTCTTTTTTT
>VMDO01011715.1:0-65470 GCA_007922755.1 Pedetes capensis
AAGGTAGCAAAACCTTTTTAAATCTATTCAAATTATTCAGTCACACTTTACTATGCTAATCCAAAGTTTTTAACCTAAACTGGTCATAATTCTATTTATATGCTACTTTGTACAATAGTCTGTTACCTAATTCAAATAAATACAAGTATTTTTAAGTACCATGTAAGTCTCATTTCATTTACTTTTCTAGAATAAAGTATTAGTCAAAATTAAACTTTGAACAATTACTCAGAACTTTGAGTATAAAAATTTAATTAATTAGCAACTTCAAGTATTAGAGTTAGTGTTTTACTCTAATGATTTCTAACTCTTAGTAAGGGTAAAGGTCATACATTCAAAGGACTTTCTTGGGAGTCAGATACTACAAGCCTTGATAGGATTATTTCATTAGAGTAATTAATGCTATGCCTGCAGCCATACTATGGCTTCCCATCCTGTCAGAACTTGGAAGCTAAGCAGGGTCAGACCTGGTTAGTACTTGGATGAGAGACAACCTCATGGCATGGCAGACCAAGAAGGGAGAGAGACCAGGGATACTGGTTCAGGGTAAAACACCTTCAAAAGCCCACCTCCAGGGAGCTACTTCAGACAAAATCCGGCCTCCCAAAGTTCCACAACCTCCCAAGACAGCGCCACCTGCTGGGGATGAAACAATGTGACCCATGGGGGACAATTTAGGTCCAAATCATAACTGATAGTGGATAAAAGGTTTCTATTGGAAGAAGAAATGGATTCTCAATTAGATTAAGGGTATGATTGCACAACCCTGTGAACATACATCTACAAACACGTTGGATTTTACACTTACTTTAGATGGGTGAATTATATGGTATGTTAATTATATCTCAATAAATCTGAATTTCTTTTAAAAAACAAGAAAGGAAGAAAAGAAATAGTCACTATATAAAACCTGTTTATCAGTAGTGTTGGTTAGAAATGCATTTGATAACAAAAGCAGGAGAACTGACAGCAACTTAAGAAAAAAGGAGTTTGCTTTTCTCACAAAAGAAGTCCAGGGGTGGGTGATTATTCTCAGCTCTGCTGCTCCACATTGCCATCATAGATTCAGGCTTTCAGGCCCATGGATCCTTGAGTTTAACACTGGATGGCTGTGAGATGGATACCGTGTTTCCAAACATAGTGACCAAAGTTAGAACTACAGGAACAGGACAATACTGGTCAATTCTGTCCATCATTATCACGAAGGCAAAAGCTTCCCAAGACACACTCAAGAACACACCCATTTACATCTCATTATTGCTTGGCCACCCCTACCTGCAAGTGTTTTTTTAAAAAGTGATTTTGATACTATAGCCCCCAACAAGGTAGGATTTCTGTGAGCAATGAGGGAGTGAGGATATTGGGGACAGAAATAAATGTCTGTCACAACTTCTTTCTTCCTGTACATATTTTGGACACCCTACTAACACAGATTTATATTGACAGTCTTAATTTTTAAAGCACAGACTTGATATTGGTGTCCTGGTTACCACGTTACATAAGTAAATCACATTTCTCTCCAACTTCATTCATCCTTTTTCTATTCATCAGAATGCCTTTCTTGTCACTGAGGCCACCTTCTAGAAGCTTCACTTTTTTTTTCTTTTCTTAACTTTTTTTATTAGTAATTTTCAATGTACAACTTAATGGGTCTCATTATGACATTCCTATACATGCATTTCATTGTACATTGCTCACGTTAACTTCCCCCTAGATGTACCACTTTCTAGTAGTGTCTAGAAACCCCCAGACAGTTTGTGTGTTGGGAAAATTTTTGAAAAAAATAAAAAAATTAAAGAAAGTAAAAAGCACAAATGCAAGTCCTAACCATATATAAAATGTTATCTCGTGTCAAAAGGAAGACAGAACTTGATTTATCTTGCTGTAATCTGCTTGCCTCACACCCTGCAACATTCCCCCCAACACACATACATTTGCCACATGCATGCACAAACATAAACATATACACAAGTTCCCTTTCCCTTTTACCTATTTCCCACCTTCAGTTATTATTAGACATTCTCTTCACCTCATCCTCATTTTCTCAGAGACATATTTCAATAGGTTAGCCACATTAAAGTAATTCTCACCTTATGTTGTTGTTGCTGTTAGGTGCTGTTGAATCAGGTCTGACTCATAGTGACACTCATAGTTTTTCAGTGGCTGTTTCAGGATTGCTTCATGAGTGGATTGCCGCATTCTTCTCCCACATTTTTCTGTGCTGTGGGTCCACCTGAGGGCCTCAAAGAACAAGGAATGGCATTCTATCAACTGAGCTAAACCCCAGCCAAATTCTCACCTTCTAGAAAGAGTTAAATGTAATAGGACTGTGGCTATTATCAGTTACATGGGTAGCAACCTCTCTCTGAAATCATACTGTTTCAGATCTGCACATGGACCTGATGACTTCTACCATCCTGTTTGGAAGCTGACCTTTTACTGAGGAAATACCACATGCCAGACACAGTGATGAATCCCCATGACACAATATCACTATTGCTCACATTACCCTTGAAGTTTAGTGTCCTAGGTCCAGAACAGTTGAGTGTCTTTCCCTTGCGCATACCCCAAGTGAATTTCAGGCCTGAGAACTGAAGCCAGATCATTAAAACCCACGTAGATAGTGCGTGAGAGGGAACATCTCTTTGTTCTTGACTTTCAAATTCAATCATCAAATGTCAGCAAAACTTTAAGAGACTTTTAATAAAAGTAATACTCTTTAATATTAAGGTGAAAATAGTTTCCAAACCAGTAAATGTCATTACTTCTGGGAACAGAATCTTTATTGATATTTAAGGATGAGTAATGCTACAATTTGCTTCAGAATCTATGTCACAGAGCCATCTTAGTGCCGAGTCTGTCACACATAAATTTTTGTTATTTCAAACAAAATGGTCTAAAAAGGAGTCACATAAAATTTTATTTTGTAAAAATGAAATACCAAATACCAAATGTATTTACAAAATATTTTAAAAATATCCATTTATATAATTTCAATAATTATATAGCATCTCTGACTTAATTGTTTTTAAAACTTACTCTATTTCTAAATATAAATTCACTAAATTTCTCTAACCCTTCAATTATAAAGGAATTTTAAGCAGAAGATTTTGAAGTTTCATTAAATAGAATACCTTGATGGAGTTTTTTAAATCATTTAATGGCTAGAAATATAGGTAGGTAATATATTCCATAAACCCATAAAGTATTGACTCATTCACAAAGACAGACAAGTGTATAGCTCGTTTATTCTTAGAACACAGCTTATCTTTGACATTTCTCACTGTGTCACTTTTCATTATTTTGTAAGAAATAATCTCTGAAATATGAATAAAACAGTTCTCAGACTTTCCAATAACCTTCTCTAAATGAGAAATTTGGAAATTGAGATGCTTTCTTACATGAGAATATGACCCATAACAGTCCACAAATGCTATGTAGTAAATATATAACATTTCAAAGACCAAATGCTTCTAGTAAGTATAGTCATCACAGACTCTAATGTACTAAAGGTAAAATGCATTCAAAATGATTATTTAGGATGTCAAGGTCACATGTTCTCCCACTGAACCTTCAAAATAAGGCCACTCACTCTTTCAGGTCACTTTACTTCAAGAAATGTTTCATTTATACACCTACAACTCTTCCTTTGCCTTCTATCTAATGAGCAAAAGACAGTCTTTTTATACCAAATCAAACACATAATCCCACATATTGAGGTCAAAGTCCAAGAGTGGCTAGAAATTTGGGAAGGTAAGATATTTCCATAAACTTATAAAGATGAAGAATGTCAATTATTGAGAGTACATTATTTAAGGCTCTCTTCATGACATATGTCAGATATCTAACTCAAATTAACTTAAATTAAAATATAATTTTAAAAAAGATCTATTGGCTTATATACCAGAAAAGTCTAGGAATAGAACTTGTTTGGGGCATCAAATGATCTGAAGGTCCAAATAATACAATCAGACTTCTTTCCTCTTTATATTTGGACTCTGCTTCTCTCCAAAATTGATCTTTTCTTCTAATCACAGTCTTCCCTGTGTCTTGGGGCAGTGACCACTGGAAGCCTCAAATTCACAATATTCCAGGATCATTACACAAAAAGAGAAAGACTATTTTCCCATGTGTGCTAGTACAAAAGATCTAGTATACTATTCAGTGTGGCTGATGTTCTAATCCCTCTAAAGAGGTTTGAATACAAAATTTAGTGATCGATAGTTGTTATCTATCTTTTTCTGGAACCATCTTTTTCTATTCTATGGAGATAGATTTTGGGTAAATAAATAGGATCCAAGTATTACAGACACACAAAGTCTTCGGATTTGTATAGCTTCACAGGTAAATTCTATCAAATATTCACAAAGAAAGGATACCAATGTTATACAAAAGAGAAGTAAAAATTTGCCAGTTTATTTTATGAGACTTGATACCAAAATCTGAAAGCACACTAAAAAAGAAAAATTATAGATCAATTTTTTATATAAACACATTCAAGAATCCTCAACAGAGTACTAGCCAATGAAATTCAACAGCATAGCAAAAAGATAACCAGATCAAGTGGAGTTTCTCTTAGGAATGCAGAGTTGGGTCATCATAAGAAAATCAATGCAATTCACCATATTAACAGATTAAGAGAAAAAAATCATCTCAGAATTAAAAAAAGAATATTTGACAGAAGTTAACACCTATTCCTATTTTTAAAAATTCACAAAGTAATAATCAAAAATAATTATATCAATCCAATAAAGGACAGCAAATGGCTAGACCCTAAGAGAGATATACCATATTAAATACTTTCTTTATAAGATCTGAAGTATAACAAAGACATCCCTCTCCTCACTTCTACTCAATATTGCACGAGAAGTCCTATACAGCACAATGAAGGGTTTTCATTACACTTTCAGAAAGGGATGGTGGGTTTTGCACTGATGCACTCTTTCCCTTGTTATTTTGATATAATTGAGTCTTGAAAAGAGCTGGGGTTTAGCTCAGTTGGTAGAATGCTGCTCCACACTTTCTAAGGACCTGGGTTTAATCCCCAGTACCACAAAAATTGGAAAAGGATGTGGCAGTCCACTCCTGAAAACAATCTGAAACAATCAGCCATTGAAAACTCTATGAGGGTCACTGTGAGTCGGACTCGACTGGACTGCACCTAACAACAACAGAGTATTGAATATGTCAAGTCATCCATCTCATCCAAAAATTATAGATTAAGAAACTATTCTTATAAGACAGTGTTCAAGGAGATAAGATGGAATTATTTTGCAAGCGCATAGAACCCTATGTGTTTATCTAGCAAGAGTAGAAAAAAATGCTTCCAAAACAGTGACTTTACTACATCAGTATAATTTGTCTATAATTGCCATCACCAAACACATTTACACTATTATCTTCTATAACCAGAGCCAAATAACGATTGTGTCAACTCTTCCACCATATCACCTCAACTTTTCTTGTGCTTCATGTCTCCATCTTACTTGAAAAGTAATAGTTCATTATCAAAAAACATCTTTTTTTAACCATAAAATGTTGCCTATATTTTATAACACGTATATTTATTATTATTTGCTATTGTGAATTTGAAATTTATACTACAGCCCACAAACTTTTTTCATTTTTTATTAGTATTTTATTTATACATGGTGGGGTAAAGGTAATAAGTCAGTTGATATATCCATTATGCAACTATCAATGCAGTATTGCTTATACTTCCATCTCTTTAAACATTCTACAGAACAAAATAAATACACACAAAACAAACAAGAAATAGAAATAAAACATAAGAATTTTAATTAACCTGTAGTGATGGTCAGAAACAACCATAGATTAGACCATTTTTTCTCTTTCCTTCCCCCCTCCCTTTTTTTTTTTTTTTGTATTTTCATAGAGTTGCATCCTGTTATTTTTCCTTTTTCTCTCCCTTTTTACCCCTCTACATTTTTCCCCCTCCTCTTCCCTCTTTCCCATTTTCCACTCCCTTCCACTAGTCCTCTCCCCTTCATATTAGATCCACTTGTATTTTCCAATCTTAGATAAGTGTGATTGTACATTTACGTGTGTGTATGTATGTGTGTAATTTTTTCCCCTTTAAGATAGATTTAACTCCTACATATGAGAGAGAGCATGAGGTATTTTTCTCTTTTTGACTCTGGGTTATTTTGCTTAAAATCATGCTCTCCAGTTCCACCATTTTGCTGCAAATGATATGATTTCATTCTTCTTTGCTGCTGAATAGTATTCCATTCTGTATATACCACAATTTTTTAATCCAATCCTCTGCTGATGAACATCTGGGTTGATTCCATACCCTTGCAACTGTGAAGAGTAGCACACAAACTTTCTATGTTATGTTCAAAGATATTTTTGACTATATTAATTGTTTGGCAATCAGAAGGCTGCTTTAAGCATTTTATATCCAAATGTGATCATTTGATGGGTGTGTGAACAGCCCAAAATTCTACACACACACACACACACACACACACACACACACACACACACACACACACACACACACAAATATATGTATATTCTATGAAGTTTTGATATTTAAAACCAAGAGGCCTCCTTCTCCTGGAGCCTCCTCCCAGGGCAGATTGTGGTCACTGCTGCCAGACTGGTGAGTCGTAGAACCACTGAGCAGGCCAGCAAATCCCTCACACCCCCAGGAATTCCAGCCCAGACTAAGGGAAAATCCAGAAGTCTACACCAACTTCTTGCACAGGCACAAAAGAACTTTGCCTGAAAGTATATTGTGCGTGCACCTCTCATCTGCTTCAGCATCCCACCACAGTCACGAAGGTACATCTCCCTGTTAGTGCTCAAGACAGTCCTTGGTATTTTCCTCTTTGTCCTGAACAAGCACCAAGATGAGGGCCATCAACTGGTGGTAGAGGAATTTCCTCTGACTTCTACCCAACCATGCCCATTGTTAACTTAATTTAGAAAACACTCCCTTCTCTAATCATCACCAGTTACTGGGCCTAATCACAGTGGTCCTCTAGGTCATGATGACCACCTCATCTTTCCCTTGCAGCAGCAAAGACATAGGACAGCCCCAACTGACTCTGCAGATGGCCAGTAGGCTAATGACCCTCCTTTCTCTCTGTAAGCTGCAAATAATTTTTCCACTGGCAATAACTCCTCCCTGTCCAACAACAACATATCCCTGCCAACCACTTGCCTCCTATTGGGATCCAAGTACCTTTATTGGGATAAGTTGACTTTGGGTCTGCATATCAATCCTAGAAGTGGCCACCTGTAGGTCTCTTTCTTCAGGACCCAAAAGGAACACCAGTTCTACCTGGACCATGCCCCACCTAAGCCACTATGTGAAGGGAGAAGTCACCTCCGACTACAGACTGTAAATCCCAGTCTGCAATACCACTCCAAATAACCTCCTCATATGGAGAGTGGTCATAGGGGAGGATAATTAAATAATAAACAGGCGGTTAGGAAACAGAAAAACAAGTAGACTAATCCTTTGCTTAAAAGAAGAAAAGGTGTTCTACCAGAAGAAAGTTTAACTGGGAAGACAGTCATTAGGATATGCTATACTGCTTATACTTGGCAAAAGATTAGGAAACAAGAGGGAGAAAGAATGGTGCATAATGGGCTGTGGGTTCAGCTCAGTAGTAGAGGGCTTTTTAGTATGGGAAACACCTTCAGTTCAACCTGCTGCATCACCAAAAAAATAAAATGGTAGATGATTAAAATTGCAACTTATTCTGATGAACTGTCTAGGTTATTGTATCACATATCTATGTAAAAAATGGGGAGGGGGAGGGAAGCTCAATGACAAAAGGACTCAGCTAGGAAATATTCATTTAAAACACATTCTGTTTTCTCTGAAGCTGAATGCAGTCAAGTGTCCCCCACCCCGTTCTCCCTCCGTTTTAAGTTCCTATTGCTCCCACCCTAAGAGATGGCTATATCACTGTGTATTCACAGCCCCATCGCCTTTCTCCATGGTTACCATTTTGAATTTAATTTCATTTCTCTCTAACAACAATGGACTGATGTTTGCAGTCCACCAGCTAATCTCTACTGTAGTCCTGAAAAGGGTCAAAATGAGCAAAATGGGCACTTAAAAGGCAGACTTTCTTCACCTCTTTCCTTCTCATTTCATTAGCACATGTGTTGTTGTTGTTGTTGTTGTTAGGTGCGGTAGAGTCAGTATCTGACTCATAGCAACCCTCATAGGGTTTTCAATGGCTGACTGTTTCGGGATTGCCTTGGGAGTGGATTGCCAGGCCCATCTCCCATTTTTGCGGTGCTGGGAATTGAACTGAGGACCTCAGAGACTGCAGTGCAGCGCTCTACCAACTGAGCTAAATCCCAGCCCGTATTAGCACATGTACTCACCCTCAAACACCTTTTCTGGAAAACTTCCTCTTCAGAGATTCATATCAAAAGTGAGTTTATTATGCAACTCTGAGGGGAAAGAAGATTGGAGTAAAAAGTCTGATCTTTCTCTCCAGAGACTATTTCTGATAATCATATCTACAACCTGAGCCATAAAACTTTGGTTACAACCACAAAGACATAAATGAGTCTCTGCAATAATTTATGATATACTTTATTTGGAGAATGGCCATTCTAAAGAAAGGTCAGCAAGATGATTTTCCTCCCCATAACCCCAGACTTCCTAACACTATTAGTATTATTAAAAGCAATTTGTTGTTATTTCTATTTTTCAAATAAAATAGCCCATGTACAAGGGGTAAAGGCTTCAAAATCAAGCACAAGAGAGCCCTTCCCTACTCCAGATCCTTGGCCAGTTAGGCTTCTCACAATTACCTCCATCAGGATTTCCTTTCTTATCATTCTAGAAGTTCTATACAGTTTTATGTGTATTTGAATTTTAAAAGCTATTTGTCTAGTTCCTTTGCTTTAGACAAATGGAGAAATATGACTTGCTCTGTATTTTTTTTTTTTTTTCAGTACTGGGAAGTAGAACACAGGGCCTCAGGCATGTTAGGCAAGCACTCCACCACTGAGTTGCATCCCTAGCCTCTTTCTTTTTTAATTTTAGAACAGGGTCTTCCTAAGTTGTGCAGGCTCCCTATGGCCTCAAATTCGAAAACTTCCTACCTCAGCCTCCCCAGTCATTGGGATTACACGTGTGTGCCACTGCATCTGTATTTTTTAATATTACATCTATCTTATTTACTTTTAAATGTTATACAATACTATCTATTACTGTACATTTAGGTTATTTCATTTTTCTCATTGCAAATGGTGCTGCAATATTTTGCATATGTTGTTGTTGTTTTTAAGTGTTGTCCAGTCAGGTCTGACTCATAGTGACCCTATGTACAGGAGAATGAAACACTCCTTGACACTGTACCATGCCCAGCACTATTGTCAGTGCTTCTCTGCTATTCACAGGGATTATTTCAGGAGTGGACTGCCAGGTCCTTCTCCCTAAAATGCAGCACCTGATATTTCCAGGCAATCTCCCATCCAAGGACTAACCAGGCTGACCCTGCTTAGCTTCAGAGATGAGACAGAATCAGATGCCAGGGTGCTATGGCTGCAGATATTTTGCATAAATATCTCTTCTACTTTATGGATGAATATTCATTAGATGAATTCCTGACAGTGGAATTCCTAGATGGGAATCATTATTGTTGTTTGTTGTTGTTGTTAGGTGCCATCGAGTCAGTATTTGACTCACAGTGACCCTCATAGGGTTTTCAATGGCTGTTTCGGGATTGCCTTGGGAGTGGATTGCCAGGTCCTTCTCCCATTTTTGTGGGTGCTGGGAACCGAACTCAGGACCTCAGAGACTGTAGCACAGTGCTCTACCAACTGAGCTAAATGTGGTTAATTTTAATGGTTATTGCTAAATTACCCTCCACAGGACAATCCGCATCATTTTATACTCTCCCAGTAAGTGAATATATACCTTTCTCCATATCTTCATTAACATTCTTGTATTCTCCAACTTTTTAATCTTGTCTAACAATCTGATATGTGGAAAATAATATCTCTTTTGTGGTTTTTCTTTGTTTCAGTATGCATTTCTTTAATTACGAATGAGCTTGAGCTCATTTGCATGTAATCAAATTACATTTATTTTTCTGCAAAGTATCTATATTATTCACTAATTTTTTTCATTTTTTTATCATGTCTTGTTCTTGTGGACTTGTAAGAATTATTCTGTCAAAATCAGTGTATTTCCTGGAAAGGTATACACATGTGTGCAATTTTCCAGTTGTCTTTTAACTTTGCTTAGACTATTTGTTGCTATACAGAAAGCTTTTTTTTCTTTGAAATATAGTTACTTATCAGTATTTTTTCCTTCAGCCCTTGTGTTTTTATATCTTGGTTAGAAAATTCTTCCTTACCCCAAAATTATTGTTTAAAAACTTACATGTTTTTCTCAGGTTTTTTTCCTTAAAAAAAAACACACACACACACACACAAAAAAAAAACCAAACAGCTTATTTCTGACAATTTATAACTTGGTAGAGATTCATCTGTATTTTTCCCTAAACAGAAAGTCAGTTGTTCCAATATCAAGTTAATAAATAGTCTACTTTCTTTCTCCCTAATGTGAAATGTCACCTATAGCACATATCAGATTCCTATGTTATTTTGAATCTATCTGTAGACTGTACTATCTCCTACAGGCAGTATACAATATGCAGACCTTCACAAGTTGCTGTTGTTGTCAGGTGCCTTCAAGTTAGTGTCCGACTCATAGCAACTCTAAGTACAAAAGGAGAAGCACTATTGTCAGTGCTTCTCTGCTATTCATAGGATTTTCAGTGGCAGATTTTTTTGGGAGGGGGTGCGGGGGGCGAGTGGGTTGCCAGGTCCTTCTTCCAAGCCTACAGTATCTGGTGTTCCTAGGCGGTCTTCCATCCAAGTACTAACCTGGCCCAACCCTGCTTAGCTTTCAAGATCTGAAGGGATGGGTCACCACAGTGCTATGGCTGCAGGCTGGTTATTGTTGTTAGGTGCCATCAATTCAAATTCAACTCATAGTGACCGTAAGTACAACAGAACAAAACATGACCCAACACTCCGTCATGCACATGATCTTTTTATGTTTGAGCCCATTGTTGCAGTCACTGTTTTGTCTCATTTTGAGTCATACAACATCAGCAGCTGGAGGTTCCTGGGGCTTAACTCTATTGCTGCTATTAAGGTTGACTCTACTTTGAGGAAGCAACTCTTCCCTAGTTGCTTCTTGAATTCCTTCCAGCTTGAGGGGCTCATTTTCTGGAACTATGTTTGACAGTGCTTCTCTGTTCTTCATGGGGTTTTCAATGGGTAATTGTTTGGGGAATGGGCAACTGGGTCCTTCTCCCTAGTCTGTCTTAGTCTGAAAGCTCAGCTGATACCCATCTACAATGGGAGACCCTACTGATATCTGAAATACCGGTGGCATAGCTTTCAGCATCACAACATGCAAGCCCCACAGCACAACAAGCTGACAAACACATGGGGGCTTCTCAAGTTAAGATGTGCCAAAATATTGATCCCCTTGGTCCCCAGAGCAGCTTAGCTGGCTGGACCTGTGGTATCTTAAGATTGAAAGTAGTTGCCTCTGCAAGAAGCTTTGATTAATTTCACTTCATTTCAGCATGTCATAAAAATATTTCCATTTTCTATGTGTATCACAATATGAAGAAGATTGGGAAGCGCTAAGTTCAAATCCAAATTTTATCCTTACTAATTATGTAACTTTGGGCTGGGATTTAGCTCAGTTGGTAGAGTGCCACTCTGCAGTCTCTGAGGTCCTGAGTTCGATTCCCAGCACCGCAAAAATAGAAGGATGTGGCAACCCACTCCCAAGGCAATCCCAAAAAACAATCTGCCATTGAAAACCATATAAGGTCACTATGAGCCGGACACGACTCGACGGCACCTAACAACAACAACAACAATTACGTAACTTTGGCTAAATTATTAACTTTATGTTTCTTCATTTTAAGAGAGAATTAAAGCATCTTGCTGTTGTCATTTATTTTGTTTTGTTTTCAGCATCTATGGAGATAGTTTTGGGTTTTAACCATTTAACTTATGAATATATTAAGTAAATCAATATGTTTCTTAATATTGAGCCACTTGTTCATTCTTGACAGAAAACTGGGTTAGTATATATTATTCTTTTAAATTTCTAGCAGGCACTGTGAGGTAATTGCTTAAGAATTTCACATTGATCTTAACAAGCGACATTTGTCAATGATTTCCTTTTTTGGTATTGCTTTTAACATGTTTGGGAATGATTGCTTTCTGCTGTCATAGAAAATACTTGCAAGTTTTTCTTGTCTATATATTGGAACATTTGAAATGGCATTGGAATCATACTTTAGATGACTGAAAAATATTTGTGAAGATCTCTGGGTTTCATATTTCCTACCGGGTAACTCTTGAACAACCTTATTCTAAGAAAATCTGTTTACATTTTATATCTTCTCTACCATCTATTTAGGTGATTAATATTTTCCTAGAAAACCATCCATTTCAACCAGCTTTTTAAAAGGAATCTATGATAATTCTTTTAATTTCTTCTGTGTCCACGGTGATTTTTCTATTCTTGCACACAGTGAAGTTGCATGTTGTCGTCGTTGTTGTTGTTAGGTGCTGTCAAGTTGTGTCCCACTCATAGAGACCTTTACAGGGTTTTCAATGGCTGATTGTTTCAGGATTGCCTTTGAGAGTGGATTGCCATGTCCTTCTCCCATTTTTTTCATGCCAGGAATCAAACTTGGGACCTCAGAGACTACAGAGTGACGCTCTACAAACTGAGCTAAATCCCAGCCCATTAAGTAGCATACACATTCATATAATTTATAAGCTAATATTAGAACATAACCTCTCCAATAAATCTATTAATGTCTATTGATGCCACAAAGACTAAATATTATAATTGAATGGTGTAAACCAAGAAAAACCACAGAACATTCTATGCCTCTCTTTTTATCTTCCATGATTTGGTAATTATCTTACTCAAAAAGTATCTATTGAGCACCTAGTAAATATTTTTCTAGGTAATACGAATACAGTGGAGAATACCCAAACATAATGAGAAACCCATAGCACTTCAAAATCAGGTTCACATATAAACATAGATAAGTGGGCTGGAGTTTAGCTCAGTTGGCAGATCGTTGCTCTGTGTGCTTTGAGGCCCTAGGTTCAAACTCCAGCACCACGAAAACTGGAGAAGGACCTGGCAGTCACTCCTGAAACAATCCCAAAATAATCAGCCATTGAAAATCCTATGAATAGCAGAGAAGCACTGACATAGCGCCAGGCATGGCACAGTGTCAAGTAGTGTTTCATCTGTTTTACCTAGGATTGCTATGAGTCAGACCCTACTTGATGGCACCTAACAACAAAACATAAGATTGTTTGCCTGGCACAGAATCGGCAAGTGTTTCGATCTGCTGTACATAGGGTCGCTATGAGTCGGACTCGACTCGACGGCACCTAACAACAACAACAACAACAACAACAGTGGGTGGAACAAATTACTACAACAAACCAAAAGTTCTATTATATCTAGACTGCCTGAGACCAGCAAAACTTCTGGCTTACTCTTTATAGCCTTTACTCTCCGAAAAAATTCATGTAGTTTTCAATATCACCATTGAAAGATAACCCACAAATTTTGCATTTATTCTCTTTGTACAGATAATCTTAAAATAAGATAAGTATTGTTGTTGTTACATGCTGTCAAGTCAGAGTCTGACTCAGCAACCTTACGTACAACAGGCAAAATATTATTGTTAGCGCTTCTCTGCTATTCATAGGGTTTTCAATGGCTGATTGTTTTTTGGGAGTGGGTTGCCAGGTTCTTCTCCCAAAATAAGTATAGTAGGATACTAAATTTGAGATTCTGGTCTTTTGTTTTGTTTAGGGGATGTTTTTTTTGGTTGGTTAGGTGGTTTTTAGTTTCAACAATATAACACACTAGAACAAAGTACTATCCTGTTTTTTCACTCATTCATATGTACAGCACACATTTTCTGAGGGCATCCTATGTGTCAGGCACTTTTCTAAAACCAAATGGGATACACAAAACTGCCTGCTGTATCACTGCTTCATTTTCAGTGTACAGTTGATGACATTGGGAAACCAGTTCTTCAATCATTAACCTCCACGTAGTGTAAGATGTGACTAAGAATACACTGCGAGGGCAGTGTTTCCCAATGATGGTTTTTAATAGACTGTTGTTTGAGTGCTCTAAATTTCCTCTCTTACTCTAAGAGGGGAGGGAAACTTCCCTCCCACCTCAAACCCATCAAGGGGGATCCAAGAACATTCTGGAAAGCTAATATGCACTTCCTGGAATTTTTGGGGCACCATGCAAATTACCTGACCCGTGACTGAATAATCAAGCAAGGTAAGGATAGATAACGCTGCCTATAGAAGAAAAAGAAGGCTGTATTAGTAGTAAGGCACATATCCATTGAAAGGAAAACACAGGGTCTGTCTCCATGGACCTGATACAAACCTTACAGAATGATGCTGGCTAATAATCAAGTTGATTGATTAACTTGCCATGAATTCCACCAAAGGTTTTGCCAAGAATGAGGCAGCTTCAGCAACCAGAGGATGAAGGAGGGCTATCAAGGCAGAAAACAAGTGAAGGGGTGAAATCAGCCACATAGAAGCATCCAGAAACTGTGGGTGAAGGGCTCCAAGGAGAAAGCCATTAGACCAAAGGAATCATGCCAGGAAATAAAGGTAAGTCTTAGATTTCTCCATGGCCAGATGGCATCCCCCCATGTGTCTGTCAGCTTGTCTTGCTGTGGGGGCTTCCATGTTGCTGTGATGCTGAAAACTACGCCACCAGTATTTTAGATACCAGCAGGGCCACCCATGGTGGACAGGTTTTAGCTGAGCTTCCAGACTAACACAGAGTAGGGAGAAGGACCCAGGAACCCACTACCAAAACAATGAACCATTGAAAACTCTGTGAATAGAAGAGAAGCATTGTCAAATATAGTGCCAGAAAATGAGCTCCCCAGGATGGATGATATTCAAGATATGACTAGGGAGGAGTTGCCTCCTTAGAGTTGACCTTAATGACAGGAATGGAGTACAGCCCCTTGGACTTCCTTTTGCTGATATGGCACGACTCAAAATGAGAAGAAACATAGTGACTACAACAATGGGTTCTAACATGGCAGTGTCGAGAAGTATTTCATTCTGTTGTACATAGGGGTCACTGTGAATCACACCCAACTAGATGGCACCTAACAACAACAGATGGCATCAGCATCAGCTTGTAACTCCACAGGTCCAGGAGGACTTTTCTGTCCCTTCTTTCTCCCTCTCCTACTCTAATACTAAAGGATCTAAAACAGCCATTCATACGTGGAAAATGCAATGAAGTAAGAAAAGTCAGATCACAAGAGCCTTTCCTGCCCTACCTCAGCTTCCCAGGCCTGAGACACACCTTATCTAAGGAAAAATAAATTTTAAACTGAACAAGATTTTGGACTTTTGATATGTGTCTGTACTGTTTTTATTATTTAATGAGATGAAAAAAGCCTTGAGACCTAACTGAAGTTATATCCCAGGGGCTAGAAGAAAAGAGAAGAAGAATAAATTAAAAGTACTTTCTGCTTCACTCTATGAAATGTAGCTCACTCAAGAAGCCAATTAAGTAAGTTTAGCTTGTCATAAGTCGAAAGAAACCTGAGTTAGGAAAACCTCTGAAATTAGACATACTGGGAGAATAAGGTGGCATAACTGTGAATTCTTTCTATATAAAAAGTAATGAAGCCTCTTTGACCAATTTCTAAATAGCCTGTGGCAAGAGGAAATTTTTAAAACCCAGAAAAAAATAATACAGACCCTGTTATTGGGCACATTCCCAGGTTTTATCAAATAGCTTTGAGTATTTCTATCATCTATCTCAGAATGGAAAGGTTGTGTGTGTGAACTGCAGAGCTCTCAGGTGAACAACTCTTTTCATTTTTTTCTAAAGCTGATCTGAGTATGATCAGCAGTGGTCAAATAGACAGTGTTTCAACCACCTGGGCAGTCAGATACAATGTTCATGCAGAACAGGAGCTAAATGAGCCAGACATTAAATATAGTGGATGTTTTTAGATTTCCATGTCCTGGTAACATAGACACAGGGCTACTTAAGACCAATCCCAAAATTATCACAGCAACTATCTTTCTGAACATGTGGAAGACAGCTATGAAGCTTAATACCTGACAAATGATATATGTAGGGCCTATCTCAGGGGGGAAATTAAATAACAACTGTAAAAATCATAGCCTTGTCACCTTAACTTTGATACCTGAAAAGACTGAATTCATTAATCATTTCATTTGTGTCCCAGTGAGTGTTCAGTGGGACTTTGGCAAGGATTAATCACTCAGACCTGTGTAATAATTATTTCATGGCAGATTGCCAGGCATTATTGATGGAAAGGAGAGAAAAGAGACTTTGATCCTGGTCTTAAAGGACACTCTTGTAAATAAAGCTGGTAAAATATTTTTACAGGTGCATCATTATATGCATTATCAGCTTACTAGAAAGAAGATAGAGTTTTATTCTCCTCTTTTCTGAAGAGAAGAAAACAAGAGGGATGGTTGAGCTTCAACTAAATGTATGGGAATAGGAGGGAAAGAAGGAAAAGAGGGAAGGAAGGAAGGAAGGAGGGAGGAAGGGAAGGAGGAAGGAAAAGAAGGAAGGAAGGAAGGAAAGAAGGTTGGTCCTCCATCAAATTGTTGTAAATTGGGAGGGTAAAATTCACTCTGCAAGTGAAGAAGGCATATTATAAATGGCTTTGTAGATGGATTTAAGTCAATTGCAAGCTAGGGGATGTGATTCCCAGGAAAAAATGAAAGACATTCAGGGGATTCAAAAAGAAAAAAAAGGTAAGATAGCTGGGGAAAACTAGAAGAGACTGGACAAAAATAGATGAATTCATGAGACCTGAGTAAGTTTCTTCATACAAAGTAAATAGAAAGAAATTTAATCCTTGTAGATAGACTCACAAGAAGATAGAAATGGAGCACAGGATTCAATTGACTTTGAGACAGTTTTGACTTGGAGCCAAGGAAGGACCACAGGGACTGAAGACGCATCAAGGGGGTTACTAGAAGTATAGGACCAACTGTCTGATAAAGTCCCCAAATGTTCCACAAATGTTATAACTGAAATATGGTTTTACTGTGATAATCCAACCAACTCATGCAACTTTTCCACAATTAGGAGTCATTATTTTTCACTCAGTAATTGAGCAAGAGGAAGAGTTAAAGCTCTGAATGTTCTTTGTTCCAAATTATCCCATCAACAACTCATGACAGCTTTTTATCGCCCTTGTTACCAATACTACTGGTCACATCTTTATTTGTGATGCCTTCAGTAAGTGAACTAATGTTTCTATTCATTCCATCTGCTGTCCAATCCTGTTCCCATTCTTATTGACTCTAACACCTAACTTGAGGGCTGTAGAATCCTTTAATTTCAGTGACAGCTATGAACACTTCACTTTAGTTTACAAGATGACACAGTCACACTTTTGATGTATTATAACATTGCTTTGCCTCCAATTTCATAAATCTGTTTTCTATACAGAACACTTTCACTGCCACATTTGTATAGAATTCTTTTTTAAACTTTGTCATGATTCCTAAACATTAGACACTACACAAAATTAAAGTTAAGTACAAATTTTTACACTTACAGGTTATATGGCTGCAAATGAGTTACCCCACAAACCTCAGGATTTCTTCTGGATGTTCTCTGTATGACCAATCTTGCCTTATATAACTCCTCATACACAAACTCATCATTAAAAGTCCATAATCATTCAGAAACAACAATGAAAAGGAAAAAACAACATTGTAAGCTAAAAATGAACATATTACAAGTCCAAGGGGAATTTCCATTTAGTTACATTGTTAATCAAAATGGATTAAGAAACATTTTTAGAGTATAAATCACATTTTCCACAATCTGAATAAAACATAGAAAGCCCCCCAAAAAGGGAGGAAAAGCCTTTAACTTTATCATACTATATGTCTCCAACTCTGAGACATAGGAAATGTAATAAACAGCTAAACAAATTACTATTTTCCAACTATATTAGCCAAAACCAAAATCACAAGTAACCATGTACTTTGATTCTATTACTTTATCATTTCTTCTCTTCCTATACCTATTCAACAACTGTAATCTCTAATATTCAACACAGCAGAAAGCAGACAAATTATTTAGAGATAGAATGCCTTCAGTCATTCTTAGTTGCCTAGGTATGTCTAGATAAAAACGTTGAGAAGTAGAAAACAGAAGAGTTCAAGATTAGTACTAGTGAGGATTCAATTTTTTATATCAAACTACACCAGGAAAAAAAATCACATCTGATATTCTAGAAAATCAGGAAATCTAATCGTTAAACCAAGAAAAGATCTAATGCCAGTCCAGCAGGACCACATAAGATAAATGTCTCCTACTTATTATGCACACCAACTTGCCCATGACAAAATATTTTCTTTAGAAAAAGGAATTAACTCTATACCTTCCAAGACAAGCTAGAAGATACAGTCTTTATATACCAGGAGATGAAGCCATAAAGAGAAAATAATTTTAAAAAAAGGCAAAGGGAAAGGGAAGATAACTGGAGTAAAAGAAATACAGGAAAATCCAAAATATAATGCCAAATGAAAACCCATTATTTGGGAAGCCATATGTTATGATGCATACCTATAATCCCAGCACTAGGAAAGCTAACTCAGGGAAGGATCATGAGTTTGCAGCAAATCTAGGCTACATGGTAAAACAGATAGAAAGGAAGAAAGAAAGAGAGAGGGAGGGAGGGAGGGAGGGAGGAAAGAAAGAGGGAGAGAAGAAAGGAAGGAAGGAAAGAAAAAGAAGGAAGGAAGGAAGGAAGGAAGGAAGGAAGGAAGGAAGGAAGGAAGGCAGGCAGGCAGGCAGGCAGGCAGGCAGGCAGGCAAGCAGGCAGGCAGGCAAGCAAGCAAGCAAACAGAAGAAAGGAAAAGAAAAAGAAAGACAAGAAGGAAGAAAAGACAGAAGGAGGGAAAGAGGGAGAGGAAAGAAAAAAGGAAAACAAAAGAAAATCTATTATCTATGATGGTAAATAAAAGAACAGATACTATAGAAACTTGAATTTCAATTGAAATTTAATCTAGCAATATAAAAAGGTAACAATTTCCAACCAAATGGCAGTTCATCCTGGGAATTCAAAATTATTCTAATATTCAAATAATAATATAATCATATTAATTAAATAAATAATGATCATCTCATTAGATACAGAAAAAGCATTTAATAAAATTCAACATTCATTCATAATAAAAGTCTCAGCAAACAATGAATAGAAGTAAACCTCCTTAACCTAATAAGGATATCTCCACATATCACTATCTTATCTCTCCTATTCAACATTATGCTGAACAATGAGAGACTGAATGCTTTCTCTGAAGGTCAGACTGAATATCCTGTCCAGTGCAGTAAGGCAAGAAAAATAATTTTTAAAAAGCATAACCTTGAAAAGGAAGAAATATAACTATTTGTAAATGAAATTTTTATGTAGGTAGAAAATCCCAAAGAATTTATAGGACATCTCTTAGAACTAATAAGTGAATATAAAAAGGTTGGAGGACTCAAGGTGAATATAAAAAAGTCAATCAGCAACAATTGAAATTTCAGGTTAATAAAAATGCCTGCTACCCATCACCAAAAAAAAAAAAAAAAAAAAAAAAAAAAAAAAAAAAAAAAAAAAAAAAAAAAAAAAAAAAAAAAAAAAAAAAAAAAAAAAAAAAAAAAAAAAAAAAAGGAAATGCTAGCCAGGGATTGTTGTGCATGCCTGTTGTCCTGGCACTCAGGAGGCTAAATCAAGAGGATCTCAAGTTTGAGGCTAGCCTCGGCTACCTTGTTTCAAAAATCAAATAGAAAAGGGAAATGCTTAGGAATAAATCTAGCAAAATATGGACACATTCTGCATGCTTTAAAGTATAATTCATCAATAAAAGAAATCAAAGATTTAAATATAGGTACAGAAATGCCACATTCATAAAATGGAAGACTCAACTGTTAAAATACTAAGTCCAATCTGAGCTATAGGTACAATATACTCTCAGTAGATATCCCAGCAAGGTTTTTGTAGACATTGGCAAGCTAATTCTAAAATGTATATGAAAAAGGAACTAGAACTTCCAAGACAATTCTGAAAAGAAGAAAGTTGGAGAACTCACACTTATATCAATCAAGATAGCATGATATTGGCAAAAGGAACAGAGTTGCCATGTGAGGAAGTCCATGATATCCTGCTAGATACTAGACATATCAAGCCATCTTAGTTCCTCCACAGTCCCAGCCATGTAAGTGGATCAATCAGGGACTCTTCATCTTCCCATTCATCCCTCCACAGCAACATGAGTGAGCTTAAGAAGGACCAGCAGAAACATCCAGCAAAAGCCATCCAAAATTGCCTACCCACAAAATTTTGAACAAATAAATTATTATTGTTTTAATTTTTGTTTTTTATATAGCAGTAATTGATATGATGTTTTTGAGACAGAATCTTGTTATGTTGTCCAAACTGGCTTTGGCCTCACTATGTTGTCTAGGTTGGGCTTGAACTCGTGATCCTTTTGCCTTAGCCTCTTGAGTAGCTGGGATGCGGGCATGGACCACCTCACCTAACTTGTACCATAGTAATTCTAATGCCAGTTGATATAGTAAAAATATGATGACAGGAAAGCCAGAATGGAAAGAAATGGTGGTGATCTTACCCAGTGGAGTTTAAATAGTTTACGTTTTGCAGGTTTTACAAAAATCTATCATCATGTGAACACAGTGCCCCACATATTGCCCAGGGCCTTGAAAGGGGCATGTGTAAGTAGGTGACTCTGAATCTGAAGTTTCATTCAAGGTGAGTCCACCTTGGGTATGCCTCATGCTTTGTGTTGAAACATCTACAACATTCTCTTTAAAGTGATAAGGAATAAAGGAAAAACTACTAGAACTTTAGCATGTAGTATGTTTCTATACATCTTGTCCAATAAATTAATAATGTTGTTAGGGGCTTGTTGAGTCAGACCAACTCATACCATCCCTATATACAACAGAACAAAACATTCCCCAACTCTGTGCCATGCCTGGCACTATGTCAGTGCTTCTATGCTATTCATAGGGTTTTCAATGGCTAATTGTTTTGGGCCTGTTTCAGGAATGAGTTGCCAGTTTCTTCTCCCATAAATTAGTAACAATAAATATATATTTAATGCTTGTTGTGTATCATGAGCCTACAGCCATACCACTGTGGCATCTGATCCTGTCAGATCTCGGAATACTGGGTGATGTAGGCTTGGGAAAAGGACTGACAGCCCACCCGTAAAAAACAATCAGCATTGAAAACCTTATGAATAGCAGAGAAACACTGACAAATAGTGCCAGGCATGACACAATGTCAGGTAGTGTTTCATCTGTTGTACATAAAGCTGCTATGATTGAGTCCTGACTAACAACATACATCATGAAATACACTAAGTATTTCATGTGGATTATTTTATTTAATTGGTTACACTGTGAAACTATTTAAGGTTATTGAGACCCAGAAAACACTCCATCTG
Organism: Pedetes capensis; assembly: GCA_007922755.1. Taxonomy (NCBI): domain Eukaryota; kingdom Metazoa; phylum Chordata; class Mammalia; order Rodentia; family Pedetidae; genus Pedetes; species Pedetes capensis. The sequence continues at coordinate 21,592 of VMDO01011715.1, forward strand.
GTCATGATGTATGTTAATGAACGAGTTGTATTCAATTGCCTACTGGGCCTTGGCCAGATGAAAGAGATAGACCCACAAAAAATTCCTCCTGCTTGCTGTGTAGTACTTGCCCCAGAGGATATTGTCCATAGGCACCTAAAGGAAGAGACTTCTTTCTAGATGTTGACCTCAACATAAAAATGTCAGACTTTGACTTCAACAAAAGTTCACTGTTGGTCATAAGCTGGACACCTGCTGTGACAATTCCCTTTTATGCTGCTCAGACCTTCTCCTGGACAGAGATACAATGGCCCTGTGATGACTTTATGGATCCTGACATTGTCCTCTGTACCTGCTTTTTGTGGGGAAGGACTTTAACAAGCTCCAGGAATGAGTACTGAGTGGTATATGTTGTTGTTGTTAGGTGCCATCGAGTCGAGTCTGACTCATAGCTACCCTATGTGCAGCATATCTAAACACTTGCCAATTCTGTGCCAGACAAAGAATCTCATTTATGTTTAAGCCCATTGTTGCAGACACTGTGTCAATCCATCTGGTGGAGGGTTTTCCTCTTTTGCATTGACCTGCCATTCTCCCAAACATGATGTCCTTCTCCAGGGATTGATCTCTCCTGACTACATGTCTGAAATATGTAAGATGCAGTCTGGCCATTCTTGCTTCCAAGGAGCACTCTGGTTGCACTTCTTCTAGGACAGATCTGTTGGTTCTTTTGGCAGTCCATGGTATATTCAATAGATGTCTCCAGCACCACAATTCAAAAGCATCAATTCCTTTTCTGTCTCCCTTGTTCAATGTCCAGCTTTCACAACCATATGATGCCACTGAAAATACCATAGCATGAGTCAGACGCACCTTCGTCTTCAATGTAACATCTTTGCTTTTCAATACTCTAAAGAGATCTTTTGCCACAGCTTTTCCTAGTGCAATGCATCTTTGGATTTCTTGACTGCTGCTTCCACAGGTGTTGATTATAGAGCCAAGCAAAGCAAAATTCTGGACAACCTCAATCTTTTCATCATTTATTGTGAAGTTGCGTGCTGACCCAGTCATAATGATTTTTGTTTTGTTGTTGTTTAGTCGCAACCCATATTGAAGGCTATGATCTTTGATCTTCATCGGTAAATGTTTTAAATCCTCTTCACTTTCAGCAAGCAGAGTTGTGTCATCTGCATAATGTAGGTTGTTAATGAGTCTTCTTCCAATCTTGATGCCGCGTTGTTCCTCATAAAGTCCAGCTTCTCGGACTATTTGTTCAGCATATAAATTGAAGAGATAGGGTGAAAGTATACAGCTCTGGCGCACATCTTTCTCGACTTTAAACCACGCAGTGTTTCCTTGTTCTATTCGAACAACTGCCTCCTGGTTCATGTACAGATTTCTCATGAGCACAATTAGGCGTTCTGGTATTCCCATTTTCCAAAGTGTTATCCATAATTTGTTATGATCCACACAATCAAATGCCTTTGCATAGTCAATAAAACATAGATAGACATCTTTCTGATATTCTCTGCTTTCAGCTAATATCCACCTGACATCAGCAATGATGTCCCTGGTTCCCTGCCCTCTTCTCAATCCTGCTTGATTTTCCAGTAATTCCCTATCTATATACTCCTGCAGTCACTTCTGAATGATCATTAGTAGAATTTTGCTTGTGTGTGATATTAATGATATTGTCTGATAGTTTGCACATTCAGTTGGATCCCCTCTTTTGAGAATAGGCACAAATATGGATCTCTTCCAGTCAGTTGGCCAAGTAGCTGTTTTCCACACCTGTTGGCACAAACATGTTAAGGCCTCCAGTGCTGCATCTGTTTGTTGAAACATCTCTTTCGGTATCCCATCAATTCCTGGAGCCTTGTGTTTCACCAGTTCTTACAAGGCAGCTTCCACTTCGTCCTTCAACACCATTGTTTCCTCTTCATATGCAACCTCTTGGAATGGCTGGACATCTACCAATTCTTTCTTGTATAATGACTCTGTGTATTCTCCCCATCTTCTTTTGATGTTTCCTGCATCATTTAATATTTTCCCTGTAGAATCTTTCACAACTGCCACTGGAGGCTTGAATTTTTTCTTCACTTCCTTAAGCTTGAGAAACACAGAACGTGTTCTTCCCTTTTGGTTTTCTGCCTCCAGCTCCTTGCACATGTCATTATAATATTTGTTTTTGTCTTCTCGAGCTGCCTTCTGAAATCTTCTGTTTAGTTCCTTAACTTCATCATGTCTTCCTTTTACTTTAGCTGCTTGATGTTCAAGGGCAAGTTCTACTGCCTCTTTTGACATGTAATTTGGTCTTTTCTTTTCTTCTCGTCTTTTTAAGAACTTTTTGCTTCTTTCTTGAATGATATCTTTTATATCATGCCACAGCACTTCTGGTCTCCTATCATTTGTGTCTAATGCATTAAACCTATTTTTGAGGTGGTCTCTGAACTCAGGTGGGATATACTCAAGGTCATACCGTGGCTCTCGTATACTGTCCTAATTTTCTTCAGCTTCAGTTTGAGCTTGCATATGAGAAGTTGATGGTCTGATCCACAGTCAGCACCTGGTCTTGTTTTGATATTTTGTACAGAGCTTTTCCATCGTCTCTTTGCACATATGTAGTCAATTTGATTCCTGTATGTTCCATCTGGTGAAGTCCGTGTATATAGTCTCCGTTTATGATGTTGAAAAAATGTATTTGCAATGAAAAGGTCATTGGTCTGACAAAATTCTATCATATGATCTCCAGCTTCGTTTCTGTCACCAAGACCATATTTCCCAACTACTGAGCCTTCTTCTTTGTTTCCAACGTTTGCATTCCAGTCACCAGTGATGATCAGTATGTCTTGATTGCATGTTTGATCTATTTCAGATTGCAAAAGCTGATAGAAGTCTTCCCTTTCTTCATTTGTGGCCTTGGTGGTGGGTGCATAAATTTGAATAATAGTCATATTAACTGGGCTTCCTTGTAGGCGTATGGATAGTATTCTATCACTGACAACATTGTATTTCATGACAGATCTTGAAATGTCTTTTTTGATGATGAATGCAACCCCATTTCTCTTTAGTTTATCATTCCCAGCATAGTAGACTGTATGATTGTCTGACTCAAAATGGCCTATGCCGGTCCATTTTAGCTCACTGATGCCTAGATGTCAATGTTTATGCACTCCACTTCTCTTTTAATGATTTCTAATTTTCCTGGATTCATGCTGCGTACATTCCATGTTCCAATTATTAATGGATGTTTACAGTTGTTTCTCCTCATTTTGAGTCGTGCCACATCAGCAAATGGAGGTCCCTGGGTCTTTACTCCATTTCCATCATCACGGTAGACTCTACTTTGAGGAGGCAACTCTTCCCCAGTAGTCCCTTGAGTGCCTTCCAACCTGGGACGCTCATTTTCCGGCACTATATCTAACAGTGTTTCTTTGCTATTCATAGGATTTTCAATGGCTAGTTGTTTCGGGAGTGGCTCGCCAGATCCTACTCCCTAGTCTGTCTTAGTCTGGAAGCTCAGCTGAAAACCTGTCCACCATGGGTAACCTTGCTCATATCCGAGGTATTAGTGGCAGAGCTCTCAGCCTCATGGCAACACCCAAGCCCACACAGTGTGGCAAACTGACAGACGTGTGGGGGGAGTGGCATATACAACATTCTTTTCCATGTCCCTAAATTTAACATGGCTGCAGCCATACCACTGTTGTGTCAGATCTCAGAAGCTGGGCATGGTCGGGCCTGGTCAGTACTTGGATGGGAGACCGCCTGGGAACACCAGGTGCTGTAAGCTTGGGAGAAAGACCCAGCAATCCACTCCCAAAAAACAATCAGCCATTGAAAACGCCATGAATAACAGAGAAGCATTGACAATAGTGTTTCACCTGTTGTACTGTGAGTGGGACACCAACTCAATTGCACCTAACAACAAATTTAACATAAAAAAAACTAAAAAATTCTTGACCCTAAAACCCAGTGTGAGAGGCACCCTAGAAGATACCATGAGGCACTTATGTATAAACATGAGCCATCAGGAGAAACTAATCCTATATACCAAGCTCCTCTCTAATGGCAATGGTGCCCAAAAAGCCTGAGCTCATGTTACCCAGGAGATAATACTGTATCTTGTTTTCTAACCCAGAACATCAGCAGCCTGAGGAAGACCAACATTTGGAGCAGAAGGCTATCAGAACAGTCAACTTCTATCAACAGCTTTCAGTACTGCCAGCCCTCTACCTAGCCTGGAGACAAAGACCATCAACCCCAGTATAGCACCCCCATTCTATGGCCTCTTCCTGCACCCACAGTACCAGCAGTAGAGGTGAAGTCTCAGGTAAAGTCAATTGTCCCCCTGGTATGTGTTGTCCAAAGAAGACTCTTCCACTCCAGAGAGCCCAATGTTGTGACCCCACCCTCTCTGTGGCAAGAGCCAGGCCTAGCAAGTACCCACTCGGGGTCTTGTCAAATTTATCTTAAGACAATTTCGTGTCATACTAGCAAGAAAAACCTGGCACACTGCTCAAAACAGAGTGGAGTTGATCAAATATCCCATGTTGGCAGCAGAGCCAGGAATAAAACCTAAGAATATAGGGAGGTTAAGCCCTACTCTGCCTGCAGCTGTAGCCCTGTGGCATCCGATCCCGTCAGATCTCGGAAGCTAAGCAGGGTCGGGCCTAGTTAGTACCTGGATGGGAGGCCACCTGGGACCACCAGAAGCTGTAGGCTTGGGAGAAGGACCTGGCAAGCCCCTCCCAAAAATCAATCTGCCATTGAAAACCCTATGAACAGCAGAGAAGCACTGACAATAGTGTTTCCCCTGTTGTACAGAGGGTCGCTATGAGTTGGATACCGACTCGACGGCACCTAACAACAACAAAAACAAAGCCATACTCTGACACGCTACATGGAACACAAAGATCCTGACCTCCATGGAGCCCTCTGGGATGGCATACAATATGAAATGGTATCAGAGATAGGCCTGATGGAGAGCACAAACAGCTTGGGTAGGACCTGGGCAACAAGCCCATGTTGCTGGGTGTGCATGGTACACCTAGCCCAGAGGACACTATGCAGAGGAAGAGGGTGTGGATGCTGCTATGGTATTTTCTGCATAAGTTTCAAGTTAGGAGGTTATCCAGCACCTCCATGGCATTCAAAATCATCATAGACTAAAAACTGCTGGCAAGGCCTGGAGTCACCTGGGAAACAAAAGAAGAGTTCAGCATGTCCTAGCTGCAGGCTGGGACCTGTGCCCTGACGTGGGGAAACTGCAGAGAGTAGACTTTTCTGAAGCCTTTCTTCTGCCTGCTCTTCTCTGTCTTTTCTTCTACATTTGTGGAAGGGGGAGATGGGTTTTTGGAAACCACTTAAATTTGTTTCTTTCAAATTATACAGTACTATGGATGTTCCAGAAAGATAATCAAAAGATACTGTTTTAACCCATGGCACAGAATTGGTGCCATGCTTCCTCCCGTTTGAGAAGCATGGAGTGATGCAGTATTTGGAGTTAACCTGAAAAACAGGAAATTTCAGTAGGGCATCATAGGGATCTAAAAACAGCCAGGCCCAAAGATAAGCCTCATGTATGAATGGCAGAGTGTCATGCAGTGGTGTGGCAAGAGGCAGTGAGAATGTGCCAAGCTCAAGGAGGACCTGTGTCAGCACGACCACCCTCTGCAGGCTATGAGAGGCTCCTGTCCACTTGATGTTCTATGAATAATTATACTTTCAGCCTAAGTCACAAAGCCAATATCTTGTAGAGGCAGGATGTCTCAATTACTGAGTGAATGTGATTACCCTTGATATGCTCAGTCTCTGCAGGCAGAAGAGAGTTGGGAATAGCCAGAGTTCAATGGATAGTATGGGATTTCTCTTGCTTATTTAGTTTATATGGAACTGACCCAACTATTCTCCAAGTGGTTTGCCATTTTACATTCTCACCACCTGTATCAGTCAGCTGTCATCACTGTAACAGAAAACTCAACCCAAATAAATGTATGGAGGAAGAGGCTTAGTGGAAACTTACAGTCCATAATGGTATCATGGCAGTGGCACAGGCAAAGCTTATGTCAGATGACCTCACAGCATGGTGGAGTAGGAACAGAGCAAAACCAGGGCTGCAGGTCCAGAGTAAAAACTTCCAAAGGCCCACCCTCATGAAGCTACTTCTGCCAAAGGCCCACCTCCCCTATTTCTACAACTTCCCAGGACAGAGCCACCAGTTGGGAGCCAAATGACATGACCTTTAGGGGACAATTCAGGTCCAAACCATAATACTCTGCCCGTAAAGGTCATAGCCATCCCGTAATGCAAAATACATTCAGTCAAACTTCAAGAGTTGTCAAAGTTTTAACAGTCTCAACTGTGTTCAAAAGTCCGAGTAGAAGTCTCCGCTGAGACTTAAGGCAAACTTAGCTGGGGCCCTTGGAAAACAAGGAACAGGTACAATATTTACAACAAACAATATAATTGCACAGAGTAAGCATTCCCATTGCAAAAGGGAGGAATGAGAGCACAGAAAGGAATGATTGGCTCATAGTAAGACTGATATTCTGCTGGACAAACAAACTGTTAGTGTTAAGTCTGGCAGCTGTCAGACACAACATCATCTGGCATCTGGCATTATCTGAACTTGAACAGGTTTGCATGGCTCCACCTTTGGGGCCCTGGAATTTGCACCAAAAACAGTCCTGCTAGGCTGGCTCCACCTTTTGCCAGCAGTTTCACTTGGCAAACATTTCATGATGCTGGCATCTCCAATATCCTGAGGTCTCCACTGCTCCTTAGGCTCCACCCACAAAGCTTTATGCATCAACCCTTCAGGAGCTCTCCTCAGGGTATCCAACGCTGGCACACATTGCCTGGCCTCACAGGCTATATTCTGGAACCTTGGTGGCAGCCTCCATAACCCCTTAACATTAGAATTCAGCATGCCTGCAAAACCAGCACCACATGAACACCATGAGGCTTTGCTGCCGGCTCAAGAGGTTGCTTCACCTTTTTGAACCACAGGTCCTGGAGACAGCCTCTGTATGCTCAGGTCAAGAAATCTTTCCCCTAGGCAGCCCTTTTTCAGCATGGCCTCCTGGGGGCATTTGCTTTTCAGATACTCCCTTTTGAAATCCGGGAGACAGCTTTACAGACACTCCTTTTTCACACCTTGGGGCCTTAGATAAGAGGGGTGTGGGTGGCTCATGTGCTCCAAGAGAATTTCTTTTGTCTGTCCCAGTAAAAAGGTTAAGGATTTCCTTCACCTCATATTATTTCTCTACCAATTAAGGCCTCCTGGCCCAAACCAGTCCTGTGAGCAGTAACCTCAGAGAAGTAGCAGCTTTTTCCCTCTTTAAACTGCACATCTGTGGCCTGGGTGTTGGGTACGAGATTCCAAGAGATGGAAAACATAAACTTGTACATATTGCCAAGAAGATTGCCAAGAAGATTGGAGTAAATGATTTCTCTCAAACTGTTTTATTTAGTTACCTGCACCATCTCTCAGACATGTAACTGCTTTCCTAAATAATATATGAAAACCAATTCTTTCTAATAAGAACAATCTTATATCCTTGTCATGTTTTACTTCAAAAGATATAGAATGTCATGTACAAGTCATGAAAAACAAGATGTATATTTTTGTAGGCAAAATGCCTAGAGGAATTCTTCTATCAATTCCTATTATTGCAGAAAATATTGACCTGGATCAGAATTATTTAGAGAGAAAGCTACTGTCAAAGGAGAGGAGAATACCCCATGCAATGGAGGCAGTGGTTATCAAATGGTCACATCAAATGCAAGAAACTGTAGAAAAGGATTCAGCACAGTCTTTACTGAATGGTTTTTTCCTGACTCCTCAAACTAAGCTGGATTTCTGGACCATGAGGAGAGTGAATCTATCCTGGACTTATGATAAACTTCAGGTGCATATTGTCCTCAAGATGGTTAAGATCCTGAAAATTAAACAAAGCAGCTATTTTCCTACTTTGAAGGACATTTTCATGGCTGTGGAAAATGATCTCCTTGATCCCCAAGATGTAAGACTTCACCTGAGACCTCTGAGGAGACACACTTAATGTGTCCAGGAGACAGAATTCCCACAGACCCACATATTAATCCCCCGGTTATTTCATACCATCTGTCTTACCTGGAATCGTTCCAAGTTTTCTAATACCCCTTCTGGAGTTATAGTCTTATTGCAAGTGTTTTACAATCTTTTCACAACCATGTATGAAGCATTAAAAACTAGGGACAATAAGAATCATTGCCATGAAGTGGGTTTTATTAGCCTAAAAAAGAATACATTCAGATTACAATAAGAACACCATTTTCCTCCTTCCATTTTCAGAAAGGACTTTTATAGTAACAAAGGCCAGGTGACTTTTTATCCTAAAAAGCATCCAGGCAGCTCTGGAAATAAGTCAGATACAGTCAAAGAACAAATTTTTGCTGGGTTTTGTTTGCTTAAACAAACTGATTTAAAAAACAAGGAGATTAAACAAAGAGATTTAAGGCAGCTTCCAAAAAAAGGGCCAATATGTATAGTACCCTCTTTGTTGCCTTCCCTTGGTTCCCCCAGGAACACTGGCTGATGGAAGACTTGAAAAGTGAAGTAAGTTAAGAGAACTTAGCCAAAAAATAAATAAATAAAAAATAAAATAAAAAAAAATTATCCTTGAAAAACAGTAGTGGAATTATATTGAAAGAATTGCCGATTGTTATAAAGATTATAAAAATCTTTATAATCATTTCTCTGCTCCTTGCTTAACTTATAAAATGTTTTTGATAACAATTGGACCACCTGTCTCTGCCATTTCATCTATCCCATGTGAAATTTCATTCTTGTGTCCATAATGTCAGAGAATATTACATAATTTGATAGCTGATAGACACTTGGATGCCATGTAGTCCAACAATTCTTATTTGGAAGTGTGTTTTAGTCTGTTTGGGCTGCCATGATTAAATACTATAGACCTGGGCTTTAAACAACACGACTTTATTTTCTCATAGTTGTGGATGTAAGAAGTCTGCAATCAGGGGCACTTTTCTGTGAGGGCACTCTTCCTGTTCTGCAGGCAGCCTGACGCCATCCTGTTTTCTCACTTGGTAATTTTTCCCTTTTTGTGAAGCCACAGTCTTATTAGATTAGGGCCCCACAACAACACTTACAGCTTCATTTAACCTAAACTATCTCCTGAAGACCTTATATCCAGATAGAGTCCCACTGGGAGTTAGGCCTTCAGGATATGAATTTGGAGATGACACAATTCAGATACTTTTCAGATTAATTGATTGAGACCTGAAAGGTGATGTCATTTGTTTAATTTCCTGAGAAGCTAATGGGAAAAGGAGATCTATGGATTTGCAGTTCAAAGTTTCTGGTGTATGCAAGTTGAGTGGTTTCCTCTCTCTCTCTCTCTCTCTCTCTCTCTCTCTCTCTCTCTCTCTCTCTTTCTCCCCACACACCCACTCACACAAAATAAATAAATAAATAAACTTCATGTTTTTCAGATCTTTTTTCTATTCTGCCGTTTTCTCAATTTCCCATAAATCCTACTGAAAGCAGCAAGCAGCCATGCCCCCTATATCTCATAACCCTTGATGATATTTCCTCTGGCAAGTTAATACAGTTCCTAATTTTTTAATTCAACCTCACTCATACCCTTGGGCCTGGACAAAACGCACACAATCTCTTTGTTAGAAAATAACATGGATCACCTCTCGACCAATGTCCAGTAGAGTCGTCATTTTACTCTAAAACATCATAAGCTCCATCTGAGTTTCTACCAGCAGGGGCATTCTGATCTTCTTTCCTCTTACCAGAACCACTCCTCAAGCATTCCAGGGCTTCTCTTACCTGCAATTCCAAACTTTTCCAAACTCCTCCCACAAACAAGTTCCAAAGGGCTAGGAACCACATGGTTAGGTTTCTACATAGCAACAATCCTACTCCCAGTACCAATTTTCTGTATTTCCACTGTTGTCACTGTAACAGAAAAACCAACCCAAACAAACTTATGAGAGAAGACATTTATTGGGAGTTCACAGTTAAAGAATTAGCCCATAATGACAGCAGGTCAGGCATTGCATTGGGGGCAGCAGTGACTGTTTAGGTTGACCTCAGATCATGGTGGATTGGGAACAGAGAAAGACCAGGGATATGAGTCCAGGGTAAACATCTCCAAAGTCCCATCCCCAAGGAGCTACTTCCACCAAAGGCCCAATTTCCAAAATTCTACAACATCTCAGGACACTAGCTGGGGACAAAACAATATGACTTTGGGGAAACAATATTAGCCCAAATAATAACATCACATCTGCAGGAGTGTCCCAGTTTTCTTCACATCCTTACCAGCATTTTGTGTTATTACTATTTAGTAGTTCAGTTTTTCTGATGGATATGTAAGATATCTCTCTGTTGCTTTTTCATTTCTTTAATGGCTAAATGTGTTGAACATCTTTTCATGTGGTTATTTTACATTTGTATGTCTTTCCTGGAGAAATAGCTATTCAAGTGTTTTGCCCATTTCTTATTGTTAGGTGCTGTTGAGTCCGGTCCAACTCATACAACCCTCATAGGATTTTCAATAGCTGACTGTTTTCGGGATTGCTTCAAGAGTGGATTGCCATGTCCTTCTCCAGTTTTGTGGTGCTCAGGATCAAGTCTAGGTCCTCAGAGAATGCAGAGCAGCACTCTACCAACTGAGATAAAACGAAGCTTTTTGCCCATTTAACAAACTATATTTACTTCAGATGTACATAATTTTTCTGATTGTTCTTTGAATTTCTCTGTTTTTTGTGGAAAGATAACCTTGAGTGTTGAATGACTAGGTGGTCAAAAATATATAGCTTTGGGGTCAGGGCACAATTTATTTGTTAACAGATATATTAATTTTTAAAAAATAATTCTAGTTGTGAAAAATTTCAAGGCAGGTAAAATGAAATCATCTGAAGTCCAAGTGGCTGCTGCCATTTCCACAGTGCAAGGAATGGAAACCAATTAAACTTTTTAAAGGCCATTTTTACAAGACAAAGGCTCTCTCAAGTTCCGTCACAAAGTCCTTCATGCTCCTGATAAACCTTAGATTTACTATGGAATTTATGGAACTAGTTAATTAGAAAATTGTTCAGCCAGCAAGTGCAGAGATCCTGCCATCTTGGATCTTATCACCATGATTGCATCTGAGTAAACCTAGCCTATTTCTTCACACACACACAGTTGCCCATAATACTATAGATAAACAGGATGATTATATGTGGAGTTTTATGACCAGATCTTGACACCATTAGTACCAGGAATGTGGAGGAATATTCTGCCTTGGATAAAAGCCACTCGATTCTGACCCAGGTTTCACGATCCATTAGCCTTGCTGCCGCTTTTGACCTCAATTCTGTCAGTGAGTCTCCAATAAATTGTACTCTGCAATCCTAGATCTGTCTGCCTCTTTCTTTGGCCTCTTTTTCCCTTCCACCTATGGAAATTGGTTCTTTTACACCAGATGCAATTATTTTGGATCTTGAACATTCCCCCAAAACCTATGGGACCACCAGGTTTGGTGATGCGTGCCTATAATCCCAGCACTTGAGAGGCTGAATAAGGAGGATCATGAGTTTGAGGCCAACCTGAGCTATATAGTGAGTTCCAGGCCAGATTGGGTTATATAGAGTGACCCAGCCTTAAAAAAAAACAAAAACAAAAACAAAAAACAAAACAAAACAAAACAAAACAAAAAAACCATGTGTTAAATACCTGGTCTCCAGTGTACCACTGGTGGGTAGTCTTTAGGTCATTGGCAGAATACCTTTGACAGAGATTGTGGAACTCCACTCTCTGCCCCTCTTTGCTCCTTAATAGTGATATAGGTGTGTTCCTGCCATGATGTGCTACCTTAACAAAGCCCCAAAAGCAATGGGTCCACCCAATCATGGACTGGAACCTCTTTATGTTGTTTGTTTGTTTGTTGTTTGGTTGGTTAGGTTTGAGGGGGTTGGGTTTGGGTTTTTTTTTTTGTGGTACATAGGGCTTGAACCTAGAGCCTCACAGAGACTTTGTAAGTGTTCTGCCAATGAGCCGCATCCCTAGACCCTTAAAAAAATTTTTTTTGAAACAGGTACTTCTATTACATAAGCCACCTCTGGCCTCAAATTTACAATTCTGCCTCCACTTCCCAAGTGGCTGGGATTACAGGTATGAGGCATGACACCTGGATTGGCCTGGAACCTCTAAAACCATAAGCCAAAATAAACCTTTTCTCCTTTTAAGATAATTGTCTAAGGCATTTTATTATAATGGTGGAAACTGACTACCACAGTCACGCAAAACATCAGATGACAATGACAAATCCAGATGCTGGAACTTCTGGCCACCTGGCCATAAATTAGGAGTTTCCACAACCCTCTCTTTGAGTTCATCCAGTCACTAGATCAGCTCCCAGAATTCAGGAAAGCATTTTACTTATGCTTACCACTTGATTATAAAGGATATTACAAAGGATACAGATGAACAGCTAGATGGAAGAGATATATAGGGCAACGTATGTGGGAAGGGGGACAGAGCTTGCATATCTTCTCCAGGCACACTATCTTCCTAGCACTCCTACCTGTTTAGCAGTTCTCCAAATCCCATCCTTCTGGGGTATCCATAAGATGGTATCATTATGTAGACACAGTTGATTAAATCATTAGCCACTAATGATCAATTCACCATTTAGCACTTCTCCTGTTCCTGGAAATTGGACTCTGGGGCTATAATTTCCAACTCTGTAATCATATAGTTGGTTCCCCAGACAACCAGTCCCATTTCTGAAACCATTCAGATGCCCACATTCACTAGCCGTCTCATCACCACACAAAAAGACAATTATTACCTTGGAGATTCAAAGAGTTTTAGGAGATATGTGTGATGAAATGGGAAGGAAGATCAAATATGAAGATCAATATTTATTTCTTATCATAAATCATGAGATCACAGATAAATATAGGTAGATAAATAGTGCTATGATTTGGATTTTAAGTGTTGCTCAAATGCCCATGTGTCAGATGTTATTGTCCCCAGTTTGGTGCTATTGGGAAGTGGTAGAAATTTTAAGAGGTGGAAACTGGCAAGAGATCTTTAGGTCACTATGGGCTTGACCTTAAAGGAGATTTGGGGACCTCCATCCCTTCCTCTTTCTTTCTCTCTCACTTCCTAGACATGAGATAAACTGTTTTGCCCTACCACACATTCCCTGCCATGACATGCTGCTTTGGCACATGCACAAAAATAACAGGGATAACTGTTCAAGGGCTGGAACCTCCAAAACTGTGACCCTGCATAAACCTTTTCTCATTATAAGTTGATTATCTCAGGTATTTGTTACAGGACAGAAAGCTGACTAACAAGGACGATGGATAGATAGGTATGTATGTAGGTAGATAGATCAATCCTAAATATCACAAGATAGCTTTATTACTATGTAATATTAATTTGAATTTATCTCTTCAATGCTATTCACTTCTTTCTGTTCTTCTGATCTTCCATTAGCAAGCAATTTTCCTCCAGTCTGAACAGTACTCCATAGAATTTCATTTAGTGTGTTAAGTTCAGTTCTGAACCATGAAAGTTTCTGTGGTGAAAATTTCTATATTTTATTTGTCATATCCAAAGGCTATTTTCAGTTAGCAGAGACTTCTATGCTGGCTGTCATACTTTTTAGCACCTTGAAACACCTTCCACTGTTTTTGGACCTCCTTTGTTGTTGAGAAGTCAGCTATAAATCTGTTGCTTGGACAGAAATCTATATCTATACTCTGTTTTAAAGGTTTTCATTGGATTGGTTTTATGCAATTTCTCCATGAAGTGTCTTTTTATTTGACTAATGGGATTTGTGGTACTTCTGTGTTGATATCTTTTATCATTTTTAGAAAAGCTCAGCCATTATCTCTTCAAATACTTGTAAAAGCTATTTCAAAATGTCATTTTTTTATAGCTTTTAGTTTTCTGGAAAACTTTTAAAGTTCCATTTTTCTGTTAGTAAGCATATAAACATCTTTATTTTATAAAGTATGCCTGGTATCTCAATACCCAGGTTTCTAAGGGTTTGTGTATAGTTTTTTTTTTTTCTTTTTCCGCTAATTTTCCCAACCTATTTATTCACTTGTTTGCTGGTTTTCTTTCATTGTATTAAAGGAAACCAAAATATTTCTCCCTAAAATTATGAGGGTTCTTAAACTAAAGGCAGAAAAAATATAGGGAAGGGGGACTCTCAGCCTTTCTTCTGTTTGCCTAGAGGTGGAACATAAATTCTCCATTACTGGAGCTGCTTATCAGCTCAGAGACAGCACCAGCAAACACATACCTCACTTCATCAGTTTTGTATCACAGTTTTCCTGTCTTTAAGAGCTGGAGCTCTTTCACCTTCATGTTTTGGCTGCTCTGAGACTGACTTCTCTTTGTTAGAACACTTTATTTTTCTCTTGCCAGTCTTTTATTTCAAGAGTGTGACTCAACTATGAATTTACAAATGTTCAGAAAAGATTGACTATTTTTCTCACTATCATTGGTCCATGTTTTGTTTGTTTTTGTTGCTGTTCTTGTTAGGTGCTATTAAGGCAGGTTCAACTCATTGCCACCCTATGCATAACAGAACAAAACACTACCCAACGCTCCACCATGTTATGGAACTATGTCAGTGCTTCTCAGATATTCATAGGGATTTCAAAAGCTGATTGTCTCAGGAGTGGGCTGTCAGGTTCTTCCCTTAAGCCTAAGCACCCAGTATTCCCAGGCAGTCTCCCTTCCAAATACTAACCAGGCCTGACCTTGTTTAGCTTCTGATATGACAAAATTGGACCAGGATGGTATGGCTGTAGACATGTTTTATTTTAAAACATGTTTATAAAGCTAACTGAGGTGGCTCATACCTATAATCCCAGTGACTCGGAAGGCAGAGTCAGGGGGATCATAGGTTTGAGGCCAGAGACAGCCTAGGTAACTTAGCAAGGCCTTTTCTCAAGACAAAAAATAAAACAAGGGTTGGGGGTGCAGCCCAGTGATAGAGCACTTGCAAAGAATTTGTGAGGCCCTGGGTTCAACCCCTGAGAATGCTTCTGTCTTCTTTTGCTAGGTTCTTGGGGTCTAAGACCACCTTAATTCTACTTTAAGAACTGAGACATTATTATGCTTATAAAATAAGCAGTTATCTGGGAAATCACACCCACATGATCCCCAGGTTAGACCAGGGCTTTTGTCTTCTTAACTCGTCCAAACACTGTTCAGCCTATCAACTGTTAATTTCATATCGGTAAACATTTCCAGGGTAAAATTTTTAAGTGTTCCCAGATACCCTGCATCTCAGGCCAGTAATTGTTCATTACCTTATTAGTTCTAGATCTTTAGATGACATTTATAAAAAATATTTTTAGTTTCTTCCAATGGGAGTGTTTTATTCTAAATTACACAGTCTGATATTATTGACCTCTACTTTCTTTTCCATAACCAAACTTATCTTGACTTTGAACCTCCATTTTGTTAGGTGGGCTGGGGTTTAGCTCAGTTGGTAGGTCTTGAGGATCCAGGTTTGTTCCCCAGCACCGCAAAAATGGGAGGACATGGCATCCACTCCTGAAGCAACCCTCAAACAGTCAGCCATCGATAACCCTATGAGGGTCACTATGAGACTCAATGGCACCTAACAACAACATATCTTGCTAGGTAGTGAGGAGAAGTCATTTAAACTTTCCAACAGAAGTCATTTTAGTCCTTCTAGCTGTAAAATAGTAAATTCAGTCTCTACTGGAAAAATTCTGTCTTTGGGGAATAAATGTTGAGTGCTTTTTTATTTCTCCCCACCCTTCTACCCCACATGTAATCAAGTACATTTGGAAGCTAAAAAAAGAAAAAAATTAAGAAATGAGAGCAGCACCATGAGCCTACACATATGATATAAAGTTAGCCTGTAAAACTTACATTGAGCCAATATTGAAATCCACTGATGTATTAGTTAGATTTTCTGCACTGGTACAAAATACCTGGGAAAATCACTTTACATGAGGAAAAGTTTACTTTGGATCACAGTTTCAGAGATTTTAGTCCATGTCACTTGGGCTGGATCTTTGGCAACACAGTACATCACAGAGGGAGCATGTGGTGGACAAAGTTGTTCACCTCATGGCAGACAGGAAGTGAGGAGAAAGAGGGAGAGGAAAGGGCCAGGATCCCAAAACCTCCTTCAAGGGCATGCCCCCAGGAACCTCACTTCCTCCTACTAGACCTCACCTCCTAGTGGTGCCACGTGCTGGTGACTAAGCCTTTACTACAAGGGCCTTCAGGGAACATTTAAGATCCAAACCATAACAACAAATAATGAATCCCCTGATCTGTTTCTAGGTACTATCTGAGCTATTTTTCATTTTGTTTTGTTGAGATGACAACCCACTATTCGGCACAGGTTGGCCTCTCACTCAGGATCTTTCTGTCTTAACCTCCCAAGTGCTGGGATTACAGGTATGTGACACCATACCCAAGTTAATCTGAGATATTTCTGATTAGCAAGTTTATATCTAATTTTACATCAGTCAGAGGGAGGTGAGTTAGTGAAAATGTTCAGATCAGTCACTGAAAAGAAACTACACATCCATAAAACTTGAATCATACTACATAAATTTCAACACCATTACATGTTTCTGCAATGTATTAACAGAGTTGTAAAGCTCTTTTCTTATAATTTCTTTCAACTTCTCTAGCTGGGCATGGTGGCGCACGCCTGTAATCCCAGTGGCTTGGGAGGCAGAGCCAGGAGGATCTCAAGTTCAAGACCAGAGGCAGTCTGCATAATTTAGCAAGACCCTGTCTCAGAAAGTAAAGAAAAAAAAAAGGGCTGGGGGTGCAGCTCAGTGGTCCCGCACTTGCAAAGCATGCAAGTGCAAAACCCTGGTATCAACCCCCAGTACCATAAAAAAATTAATAATAATAATAATAATAATAATAATTTCTTTCAACTTCTCTAAGGTGTATTATTTCTCCTCAATCTTGAGTTTTATGTATTTACATTTTCTCATTTCTAGGTAAATTAGTGGCTTTTCTACTTAACAGATGCTTTTTTCCCCCCCAAGAAACAAGTTCTAGTGCCAGGCATGGAGGCCAATGCCAGTAGTCCCAGCACTTGGGAGTCAGAGGCAGGAGGGTCATTAATTCAAAGCCAGCCTGGGCTACACAGTGAGTTCCAAGCCAGCCTAAGCTATAAAGCAAGACCTCATGTCAAAAAAAAAAAAAGTTCTTAGATTGCATATTAATTCTATCTCTCTTCATTGATTGGTACTTTTATTTTAACTAGTTCTCTTTGTTTACCTTGTTGTTGGGTACCATCAGGTCGGGTCCAACTCATAGTGACCCTCATAGAGTTCTCACATGGATTGCCACGTTCTTCTCCCATTTTTGCAGTGCTGGGGATTGAACCCAGGTCCTCAGAGAGTGCAGAGCAGCACTCTACCAACTGAGCTAAACCCCAGCCCTTGTTTGCCTCAGGAGATTTAATTGTTATTTCCCACCAACTGAGCTCAATATGGATTTGATTTATTTTACTTATTTCTCTTTAGCTGATGATGCAAAAAAGTATACATTTAAGTACTTACGCATAAGTATACATTTAAGTTCTTTCTGTTTTTAAGTAATTATTTTATTTTTATTGACATGGCTGATTGCTATTCTGTGCATTTAACTAAACTGATTGTGATGACTTTTTATTTGTTTACATACATTACTTCAGTCTTCTCAGATGAAAGTAATGATGTACCTGGGTGGGGGAAGCACTTACCCATTTTATTCTATTTCATAGACATCTCAGTGGCAGTCCAAAAGAGTGACTTACCCAATAGATGTCTGTGTCTATCCTCTCTACCCCAAAGGGCAAAACTGCTATAGGGCCAGTCAAGGAGGGCCAGAGAAGTGTGACAGAATGCAGCCAACTAGCCCTTACTTCAACATGCTTTTGAGGGCAGCATGCCACTCTTTGAGTGACACACCCAAAGTGCTACACCTTAAAAACTCAAAAGTAAAAGAAAGGAATAGTAAAACATGCCATTTACATTGTCTTCTTGAACTTAAACTACAGTTGACAGTAAGCTTGTTAGGATAAGCTTTAGCCTGGGAAACTTCAACTGTCTTCATACACAGACTTAATCTACTTTCAGAGGACCATTGATGGAAGATGAATTTAAAGCCTAACTGCAAACAGCTTACTGCTTTTAACTCAGTGCAGTGTCTAGTTATGGTGAGAGCCAGTTTTCTCACTTTGAAACTGGAGAATATAGATAAGCAGGGAGACAAGGCTAGAAAGATACATATGGTAATGGATTAGAGTTGGAGATGTCAAAATGAACTCATGTTTATGTATAAATGACTGCATATAGAAATATTCAGATATGTGTATATGCAGTGGTTAGTATACACACATATATTTCCTTGACCTGCCATCTGAGCGGGTCTAGAATCAATGACACACCAGAGAGCAACCAGCAGATCTAGGACCTAGATCTTGGGTCTTAATACAATTTTCCACTAAACAGAGCGAGGATTCCTTGGGGAAATGAGTGATTTTAGGACTGGAGCAGAAAACATCCATGATAAGCTTGGAGCATCCTTCAGTGCCACAAATAAAAAAATGCTAACAACAACAAAAACCTACAATGATGAAGGTATTTCAAAGGGGAAAAGCTACTGAAAGAGTTCCCTGTGGCCACAGCTGGAACCTTTGAGCAAAAGGATAAATAAAATAGTGTTGGATTATTACCCAAAATATAAAATAAATCCCCAAGAGTTCATAGTCTATAAATAAATGATTGAATAAAAAATTAACAAGAAGAAAAGACAAATCTCCCATGCGGAAGAATTATAAATAATTTATGTAGATTCTTTGCTCTCATGGAGTGGAGTGGAGCATAACTCCCCACTCCTTAATTGTGTTGTGACTTCTTTTCAAAAAACACAGTGTGGAAAAGGAGAGCTTCTCTACAGGGAAGAAACTTGACAAACAATACCTCAGCCAGGAGATTAATGTCATGTTTCTTGTGAGTAACTTTGATATGATTTGACGAAAACACCACTTCACCTTCACAGTCTTGCTCCCAAAATCTCATAAGCCCAATCTAGTCATAAGAAAAACATCAAGCAAATTCCAGTTGAGGAATATTCTATGTGACACGTGACCAATACTTTTCAGAACCTTCAAAGTCATCAAAAACAAGGAAAACTTGAGAAACAATCACATGCAAATCAGCCTAAGAAAACACACTGAATAAAAGCAATGAGTTGTAGAGAGGATCTGCAGTGGAATCATATTAGGCAAAAATTGAAGAAATCTAAATCAGTATAGATTTGAATTAATAATAAGATATAAATATGGTCTATAATGGTAACAAATGTACCACACTAATGTAAAATAGGGGAAGGTGAGAGTGGATTATACATTTTTTCTGTAAATCTAAAAGCTTTCTAAAACATAAGTTAATTTTAAAACACACACACAAAAAATTCTTTCTCACTGATAGAAGACTCACACAGTATCGCGTTTCCCCTCACTCCTTCATTAGCACCCTACAGAAAAGGATATGTTTCTTTTAAGAAATTGTTACAAATTCAATAAAAAATTTTGTATTAACATCTTAAGAAGAAATTATTTGAGCACAGAGAACAAATGAGAGATAACAGAAGAGCCTAGGAAACTATGAAGAATACCCTTCAGTCTGCAGAAATATACTGAACTTTACCTAAGGGAGTAGGAAGCCACTAGTCTTGGTGAGGAAGTGATATAATATGATTTGAGTTTGCAGAAGGTTAGAAATTTATACATGATGACTCATGCACAAAAATATAACTTGATTTTCTATAACAGCTCAACTAGCTTAAAAGTCCTCACTTCCTCTTACTAGCAGAAATAACCTGAAGACATTATTTTTAAGGGTACTAGTCACTCTGGAAAAAACCTTAATTACTTCTGAATTATTTCGGTTCCCTTGGAGATAATTCTCTGGTGTTTATTTCCCTTCCTCTTTTTCAGCTCTTATGCCTTGGTAATACTAAGTTTCTGGGTGATTTATGTCATGCCTGCTCCTGGCAAGATATGTATGATCCAGGTGCTTCCCTTGTCATATCACTTAAACATTATATACTGACATCTTCTGAGGCATAATTGCTCTTGCCTGGCCTTAAGCATTATGGACCAACACCTTCAAGTATTAGCACGAGGAAATATTGAATGGTGGTTTAAAAGTTTGGATGATGGAGCCAGATTGCTTGGGTTCAAATGCCAGTTCTACCACATATTAGTGTAATTTCTGTTGTGTTTTGCGTTCTTCTTCTGTGAAACACAGATGTTAACAAGTAGCATACAAGATTGTTTTTCTAGTGGGAAGGGAATGGATTAATATATGTAAAGAATGTCAGACAATACAAAACAGTAAGTGTTAGTTACTATTATTGATGGCCATAGCATAAAAATTACATTGTTAATAAATGATTTATTTTAAAATAACTTTAGGCTGGGCATGGTGGCACATGCCTGTAATCCCAGCAACTCAGGAGGCCGAGGCAGGAAGATTGCAGGTTTGAGGCCAGAATCAGCCTGTATAACTTAGTGAAACCCTGTCTCAATTAAAAAAAGAAAAAAGAAAAAAAAAAAAAAAAAAAAAAAAAAAAAAAAAAAAAAAAAAAAAAAAAAAAAAAAAAAAAAAAAACGGGGCTAAAGTCCAACTCAGTGGCAGAGTACTTGCTAAGTATCTGCAAGGTCTTGAATTCAGACCCTCAGTACCACTAAATAAATAAGTAAGTAAGTAAATAAATAAATAAATAAAATAACTTTAGAGCTGGGTGTGGTGAATGATGCCTGTAATCCTAGCACCTCATGAGGCAGAGGCAGGAGGATTGCAAGTTCGAGACCAGAGGCAGCCTGTGAAACTTAGTGAGACCCTGTCTCAAAATTCAAAGTAAAAAATGTACTAAGGATGTGGCTCAGGGGTAGAACACTTACAAAAAGCATGGGCGAGGCCCTGGGCTCAACCCCTCTAGTACCAAAAATAAATACATAAATAAAAATAGATAAATAAAATAACTTTAGATTTACAAAGACATTGCAAAAATAAACTGAGTGCTATGGTGGATGCCTGTAATCACAGCAACTATGAACAGTAAAGCAAGAGGTTCACAAGTTCAAAGCCAGAGTGGCAGCCTGTGCAATTAAGGGAGACATTGTCTCAAAAAAACATTTTTTGAGGGGCTGGGGAGGACAGCTCAGTGATAGAGTACTTATCTAACATGCATAAGATCCAGTGTTCATTCCCCCACCCCACAGTACTACATAAATAAATAATTTAAAAACTAAAAATTTAAAAAATTTAAAAAGGGTCTGGGAGTACAGATTAACGGTAGAGCACTTGCCTCACATGCATGAAGCCCTGGGAACAAACCCTCCAGTACTGAAACAAGCAAAAACGAACATACAAAAACATGCAAAAAAAACCTACAAAAATAATAAGCATGTCTGTACATTTTTTACCATGTCCCCTAATGTTAACACTTAACTGGTGACAACAGACCCAAGCAATGCACTTATATTCACTTTGTACATACTAATTCTGTTCAAATGCTCAACTCTGCAGTATCCTCCTAAAATTAGGCCTACTTGTTGAGTAATTTTGTGTGTGATTTTGATTCACTAAGTGAAAGAAGATGCAAGAGGGTTTGAGCCTCTGAAACCTGACATCACTAGATATGTTAGTTTCTTTACAAATTACTATACCTCAATTTTATGCAATATTATAATTCTTATAACAATTACATTGAAAAAATTGTGTTTTAATAATTTCCTATGAAGCATGATGACCCTCAATTTCCAGAGTTTGCACAATAACTTTTGAATGAGTCAGATGAAAAAGATGAAGACACAAGTGACTTGGATGATTATGATGATCAACAGTCAGTGAGTTCTCATGATTCTGATCAAAAAGGAGAAGTAGAAGAGCAATAAGGGAAGGAAGAGTAGAAGATAGAGAAGAAGAAGAAGAACAAGAAGAAGAAGAAGAAGAAGAAGAAGAAGAAGAAGAAGAGGAGGAGGAAGAAGAAGAAGAGGAGGAGAAGGAGGAGGAAGAAGGGGAGGGGGAGGAGGGGCCGGAGGAGGAGGTGGGGCGGGGGAGGAATAGAAGAAGAAGGTGATGAAGAATCAGGTGGACACTGAAAGTCATAAGAAAAAAATTTTACAGGAAAAATCAACTCAAATGATTTAAAGAACACAGACTCAGATCCAGAAGAGTTTCCACCATTAACAAATTTACAAAATTACTGAGTGCCAAAGGTCCTGTAAAAAAATTAGCAAGATCCCTCACATGATAGAGTTGGCATTGCTTATTTTCTAAGGAAATATACGAAGAAATTGTCCTACGTACAAATAAAAAACTTGAGAAAACACATGTAAAATACAAATAAGATCAACCAGAGCTAAAAAAAATTAGACATAATCAACTGCAAGTGTTTATAGAACTACTTATATATAGCAGTGCTTTTACATCATGAAATGAAATTACTTCTCTGCAAGGTTGCTACAGATGGAATGAGTAAAGATCTTTTTTGCTCCACTATGTTGCTGAGGATAATGTTGAATTTACCTACATGCGTTCATTATGATAATTCTGAAGCCAGACAACAAAGGTGTCAAAATGATTCAGCTGCACATTAACTCAGTGTTTAGAAAAATTTTGGAAATTTTTCAGAGCAATTACACATTAGGAGAATGCATTACGGTGGGCAAAATGCTCATAGGTTTTTGTGGTCATTGTCATTTCAGAATTTTATGCCTAAGAAATTCAACAAATATAGAATGAAAATTCTGATTAGCAGATGAAAAACTGTCTATTGTTTCAACACTTATACTGCAGAAAAAATTCTGATGGCAAAGGACTGGATCAACATCTTCTGTGGCTTGGCAAACCTTCTTAATCAGTGCTTCATTTAGCTAAACCAATTTGTAACTAATCACAACATTACTGGAGACAATTGGTTTAGCTAAATTGAACTGATAAACAAATTGTAAAAGCAAAAGCTAACTTATCCAGCCTCTACCTAAGAGAACAAGAAATTCCTCCCGAGTTTTTACAGCAAGAATTCTACCTATAAATTCTTCATTACATGCTGGCATGACACTGCTTTCACATGTGACCAAAAGATGTCACAGTAGTATGATCTATGTATCAACATTCTGGTACTGATGAAGAAACCAGTAAATCTGAAATGATAGCATTATGTAATAAAGTAAAATAAGGAGCTGTGCTGAATCTAAAGTGCTAAAAATTACTCTGTTGGTCACAGAACTTGCAAAAAGCAAATGGCTTTTTTTTTTTTTTTTTTTTTAGAATGGTAGATATGGTGGCAGTAAGTTCTTATATGTTTAGGTACAAAACAGTTATGGTGATTGAACTTTATGAAGCTATTAAGATGAGAACTAATTCTTCCTGAACTGAAATGACAAGTATATATTGAAATAATTCCTATCCAAACACAAACTTTGATTAAAGGCATTTTAGAACCTGACATGGGCTGGGATTTAGCTCAGTTGGTGGGGTCCTTACTCTGCACACACTGAGGGCCTGGGTTCAATCACCAGTACTGCAAAACCAGGCAGCCTACTCCAGAAACAATTCCAAAACAATCAGCCTTCGAAAACCTTATGAATAGCACAGAATCTCTGACATAGTGTTGGGCATGGCACAGTGTTGAGTGGTTTGTTCTATTATACATAGGGTAGCTATGAGTCTGACTTGACTTGATGGCACCTAATAACAACAACAGGACCTGACATACTCAATGTACCTCAAGAAAATCAAACAGAGCTAGCAAAAAGTAAACAATGTTACATTTGCTCTGAAACTTGATAGGAAAACATCTTATTTGTGTACTAAGTGCAAAAAGCCTATCTGCTTAAAGTGTTCCAAAGTACTGTGAAGAAACTTTGAAACTAACTTTGAAACTTAATATTTCATATTTTGTCTTTTATTTTGTTCCATAATTGAATAAGATTTCAGTCTAAAATATCAAGAAGTGTCTTGAATTTTAAGTACCACAGATTTTTTCAAATTATTGTCAATTTAATAAATTATGAGTTTTTATTTTGTTTATAAAATGTCAATTTGTCTGTTTTGAAACCAAAACAGACAAAATAAGAAAGGTTCAAACTAAAACATAAAGCCACTTGCAACAGAAATAAATACTTCTATATCCTTAAAAAGGATATGGATCTTACTGACCCACTGTCATCGGTTATGTTGTAGATAGGGAACAATCACCAGTTAAATGTTAATATCTTACATAATCATGGTATATTTGCCCAAACTAAAAGATTAACATTAGTACATTACTATTATATAAACTTGCAAACTTTATTTGGATTTTCACCAGATTTTCAATTAATGTACTTTTTTGGTTTCATGATCTAATCCAGGATATCATAATACATTTGATCCTCTACATTTTGAAAATATCACATACTTAATACATCCCAAGACAAGAAGAAAAAAGACAGGGAAAGAGACAGAGAAATTTATAATGACAAATGGATTGGTTTGCAAAGAAGACACAGCAATCTTAAAATGTAGGGGGCTAAAAGGGTAGAGCACTGCAAACTATGTGAAAGGTCCTAGGTTCAACCCCAAGTACTGAAAACAAAACAAAACAAAAAAGCAGGGGCTAATCTGAGCTTAAAAATCAATAAAGCAAAAGCTGACTAAGCTAACAAGTAGATGAATCTACTATCAGAAGTAGAAAGATTCATTTTTCCTTTATAAATTAGACAAAAATCTCCAAATATATAGAAGATCTGAAGAAAATTATCAACCACCTTAACCTAGTGGGTTTTTATAGAACAATTTATCCAACAACTATAGAATTCACATTCTTTCTATGTGCACATAGAACATTTGCCGGGATAAAATTTATCCTGGAAAACAAAACAAATTTCAACATACTATAAAAGTTTGAAATCTTACAGAGTATGTACTCTAAACACACACATACTAAACACACACATACAAAAATTAAGTCATATATTAGTGACAATTAGATATATATGAAAACTTCAACTATTTGGAAACTAATCAAATTTCTCAATAACTATCAAAAAAGAAATCTGGCCGGGTGTGGTGGCGCACACCTGTAATCCCAGCCGCTGGGGAGACGGAGGTGGGAGGTTCGCAAGTTCGAGACCAGAGGCAGTCTGCGTAACTTAGTGAGACTCTGTCTCAAAAAGTAAAAAAAAAAAAAAAAAAAAAAAAAAAAAAAGAAATCATCTCAAAGTAATAAACATGTTAAATTTAAAAATAAAAATATATCAGAGGAAGTTTATCAATATATCTTCAAGATCATTAATTCTTTTTTCTTCCAGTTGAGTCTCTCTAGCTAATTTCTTATTTCAGCTATTATACTTTTCAACTCTAGAATTTGATTTGGTTATTCTTTGCAATTTCTACACCTTTATTATTCCTCCTCAAAGTAAAGTCAACCTTAATGATGGGAGAGGAGTAGTATCCCTGGGACCTCCATTTGCTGATGTGGCACAATTCAAAATGAGAAGAAACATAGTGTCTGCAACATTGGACTCAAACATAAAAAGATTATGTGTGTGGCACAGTATTGGGTAGTGTTTCATTCTGTTGTACATAGGGTTGCTATGAGTCAGAACCAACTCAATGGCACCCCACAACAACAACATGGTAATCATAACTTTTTAAAAGTCTGACCACTAAACCAGCAATGTTGTTGTTGCTGTTAGGTACAAAAGATAATTAAAGGAATCCTAGACATAGAAGCAGCAGCAAGATAAACACAATCACGAGAGCATGGGAAAGAATAAATCTCACTAGAAGAATCAACAAGTTAATGAGACTTAGGAAAGAATCAAACATGATTAATTCAGTAAACCTTCACACCTCTAAAATGAGTAAGGGAGAAAGAAACAAACATAAGCTTTTCAAAGAAACCAGAAATAAATTGATAACAGGAAGCAGTAAAAAACTTTCAGTGATAACCCTGAATGTACATACTCTTAATTCTCCAATTAAAAGATGCAGGCTAGCTGATTGATTAAAAACAAAACATAATAATTTTCCTGCAAGAAACTCCCCTCATCAGCAAAGACATACACAGACTGTAGGTGAATGGTGGAAAATTATATTCCAAGCAAAAGAATCCAAATGCAAGCAGATGTAGCTATGCTCATACCTGACATAGCACACTTCAAGCCAAAATTGTTCAGAAGAGACAAAGAATGTCACTACATATTGATAAAGGAAAGTATCCACTGAGAAAATATAATAATTGTGAATATGTGCACTATAGAGCACTTAATTTTACAATAAAACCACCATAGGACATAAAGAGAGAAATAGGACTCAATATAATGAGAGTGAGTGATTTCAGTACTGCATCTTCACCAACAGATAGATCATTCAGACAAACAAAGAAGAAATGTCAGAGTTAAATTACCTTAAAGATCAAATGGACTTAACAAACATCTATAGAATATTCCATCCCATAGCAGCAGAATACATATTCTTTTCATCTGTACATAAAACTTTCTCTAACATAAATCATATTTTAGGCCATACAGCAAGTCTAAACAGGTACAAAACAGTTAACATAATTTCTTTCATTGTCATATGATAATGGAATGAAATTATAAGTCAACAGAAATTATATGAGTACATAGAGATTGAGTGCCACATTTTTGAATGAGCAATACATTATTGACAAAATCAGGGAGAAATTTTTTAAATTCCTAAAATCAAATGAAAATGAAAACACATCATACCAGAACCTGTGGGATACAGCAGAGGCAATTTTAAGAAGGAAGTTTATAGTCATGAGTATCTGATTTTTTTAAAAAGAAGATATCTCAAATAAATAACCTAGTGGTCCTTCTCAAGGTCTTAGAAAAATAAGGACAAACCAAACTGACAAATTGTAGAGGGAAAGAATTAGTAAAGATCAGGGTGGAAATAAATAGAAACTAAAAGAAAAATACAAACAATCAAGGTAACAAAGAGTTGCTTCTTTGAAAAGATAAAACTAACCCACATTAACAAAAAACAGGGGAGAGAATATCAAAATAAATAAAATTTGAGAGAAAAAAGTGTTATTACAAGAGATATTGTTGATATCTATAGGATAATTAGGGAAACTTTTGAAAATTATATGCAAGTAAATTGGGATATACAGGGCTGGGGGTGGCTAAGTGGTAGAGTGGTTACCTAGCATGTACAAGGCACTGGGTTTAATCCCCAGCACTACAAAAAAAAAAAGAAAAGAAAAGAAAAGAAAATATAGACTAACCGGGAATCTTTCTAGACACATACAACCTACCAAAATTGAACCAAAAAATATAAAATATCCAAATAGATCAATAACAAACAATGAGATTGAAGTAGTAATAAAAAGTATCTCAACAAAGAAAAGCCCAGGACCAGATGGATTCATTACTGAATTCTACCAGATTTGGGAAGCAGAACTAACACTAATGTTCCTCAAACTTATTATACAATTAATATCTGTTATTAATTATAATTTTACAAACAGACAGAAAACCAAAACAGTTAATAATCAAAAGGAGATATACAAATGACCATTGTTGTTGTTAGGTACCATTGGGTGGGTGTCCAACTCATAGTGACCCTGCGTACAACAAATGAGACACTATTGTCCTGTGTCTTGGCTATTCATAGGGTTTTCAATGGCTGGTTGTTTTTTAGGGAGTGGGCTGCCGGGTCCTTCTCCCAAGCCTACAGCATCTGGTGTTCCTAGGCAGTCTCCCATCCAAGCACTAACCATGTCTGGCCTTGCTTAGCTTCTGCGATCTGATACCACAGTGGTACACTGCAGGCACCAATGACCATTAGGTACGTGAAAAGATGTGCAGCATCACTAGTTATCAGGGATGTGCAGACTAAAACCACAATAAAATATCATCTCATTCTAGTTAAAATTGGTATTATCATAAAGCAAAATGTAAATGATGGCAAGGATGTGGAGAAAAGGAATCCATATACATTGTTAGTAGGAAAGTAAATTATTATTGTCATTATGGAAAACAGTATGAAGAATCCTCAAAAACTTAAAAAACAGAATGGCCATATGATCCAGCAATCCCACTAATGAGTATATATATATCCAAAAGAAATAAAATCAGTTAAATAAACAGCCCCTAAATATGTATGTTTTATATGTCAATTAAGCAAAAGGAGTAATGAGACCAAAGAAAGTTCAAAATCTACTAAGCAGACATTACATCCTAAAGACTCATGTCCAGCATCTTTTATCATCCAGTATCCCAAAGCCTCAAGCAACCCTACCCTCATTGCTTCGCTGGGCTCAGCCCAAGTTTCCACTCTGTCTGGAGTCTTATGACTGCAGCTTTACCAGGTTGACACTGCATGCTGGTAGCTCTAAAATTCCGGAGTCTTGGTATTGGTCCTGTACCTATGGCTTTATTAGGTACTGTCCCTGTGAAACCTGGGTAGCTCTGCCCCTGTGGCTCTGCTTGATTGTCTAGGTGTTCCTTTGAAATCTCAATGAAAGAGGCCATGATCAGAGAGCCTGTGCATTCTACATGTCTACAGAATTAGCCCCACATTGATGTTAAGGTATGCTTGCTCCCTTTAGAGGAGTGGCATGAGCCTGTTCGAACAGTGACTGGACTGGCCACACAGTGCTTTGCTGGAAAGCAGGATGGAATCATGCAGTAGATCTGGAGAGTGAACCCATGAGGAGTGCCTCCACCCTGTTCTTTGGAACCATTGTGCCTCACACCACTGAGCCTGTGATGGAAGAGGTACCCTCATCACAGATTTCTCAGATGCATTCAGGACTCTTTCCCATTATCCTGATGCAAAACATTGTTTTCCTTTTATCCATGCTGACGTCTTTAGCAGCACTTGTTGGGCTGCAGTCCTACATGCATTCTTCCTTGTTCCCTGGTCAAGCTTTGCCTTTTTAAAGTCTTTCCTGTCTTTTCCCCCTCCTCCTCTTTCTCTTCCTTCTTCTCTACCACGTCCTGCTCCTCCTCTTCTTCCTCCTCTTTTCCTCCTTTTCTTTATTTTTAGTCAGAGTCTCATTGTGTATCCCAAGCTGGCCTCAAATTCATGATTCTCCTACCTCTCTCTCCTGACTTCTGAGTGTTAGGATTCTAGGTATGCACCACCACACCCAGGTTTCCCTTTAATTATACATTCCAACTTTAAGTTATACTGTTGCTCCTGAATCCTACAGCACGTAGTTAAGCTCAACCAAAGAGCAGCCTGAATACTTTGTTGTTTAGATATTTTCTCTGCCAGCTATCCTAGTTCATTACTTTTAAACTTGGCCTTCCATAAAGCTTTAAGGCATGGACGTAGTTCAGCCAGCTTTGCAATCATGTAACAAGGATGTTCTTTACTTCCATTTGCAATATAGTATTCCTCATTTGCAACGGAGTTCTGGTCATGACTACTTATCTGATTGTTATGGAGAGGTAGGTTCACAAGGCTGGCAGCTGCAAAACCTTGGTCTGTTGGTGTTCATGTATAAAAGCTGTTATACCCAATACAGAAGTTATAGTAGAGAATACAGACAGAGCTTATTAAAAGATAGCACATTTTTGACAAGTGAAGGTGGACAAAAGAGAAGACCTACTGCTCCAATAGTACTGCAAGAGCTAAGGTCAAATGTGATTCTTATAGGGAAGTTTGAGCCTTTGGAGGGAAAGAAACATTTCACACCTGAGGACTATGTCCAGAATGGGTTAAGGGATTCTCTGTCTTCAAAGGAATGGGCTCAGAGGCAGATATTTCAAAAGGTTAAGAATCCAGGCAGCTAAGCCGGGTGTGGTGATGCATGCCTGTAATCCCAGCAGCTCGGAAGGTGGAGGCAGGAGGATCACAAGTTCGAGACCAGAGGCAGTCTGCGAAATTTAGCAAGACCCTGTCTCAAAAAGTACAAAAAAAAAAAAAAGCTGAGGGTGCAGCTCAGTGGTCCAGCACTTGCAAAGCACCCAAGTGTGATGCCCTGGTTTCAACCCCCAGTACTGCAAAAACGAATCCAGGCAGGTATCAATATTGATAGGGGAGCAGAATTCACTGAAATATGTCCTTCTCAGTTGCTGGGGATGGTGCATGTCTCATACAGTATTTCTCATCCTTTATGGCTGAATGCAGGAGTGACTTTTAATCCTCTTCTCCCTCCTTTGGCTTGGTAAAGGCTGAGCTAAGCTACCTAACATGATCTCTAAGATATTCCATCTCTAGATCTCTTGTCTTCTGAGTCCTGGCCAGAATCACTCATAATGCTCTGCTTATTGCAATCTAGACCTGCTCCTCCAAACTCTTCTAATCACTGCCTGTTTACCCAGTTCCAAATGACCCCCCTATTTCTAGGTACTCATTCTTACCAATATCCCTGGTGTTCCTATCAATTTTCTGTTGTTGTTGTTGTTGGGTGCCGTCGAGTCGGTATCCAACTCATAGAGACCCTCATAGGATTTTTAATGGCAGACTGTTTCCGGATTGCCTTGGGAGTGGATTGCCAGGTCCTTCTCCCATTTTTGTGGTGCTGGGAATCGAACTCAGGACCTCAGAGACTGCAGCGCAGCACTCTACCAACTGAGCTAAATCCCAGCCCATCAATTTTCTATATTAGTCTGTTTTCTGTTGCTAATAACATGATACCACAGACCAGGTATCATGTTGTTAATAATATGATACCACAGAAGAGTCTTTAAAACTCTTTTTTAAGAGTTTTAAAGAAAAGAGGTTTCTTTTGGCTCATAGCCTGGTCTAAAGATGATGGCCTTCTTACCAGCAGAGTCCTTTGGTGCTACAGGGCACTTCATGGCAAGAGACCAGGAGCACATATGTGTCTATCCTATGGGGGGCCAAGTGCATGCATGTGCACTTTCTCTCTCTCTCTCTCTCTCTCTCTCTCTCTTTACCTGTATAAAGCCACCAGTATACAGTTACTCCCCAAAGGCTGCACCTCTAAACCACATAGTCACAACATGATTGCATTCTTTAAATGCCTCACAACAGGGATTAAACTCCAACATAAGTTTCTGAAGTGGTAAACAGTATTAAAAAATTACACTGGCTCACCATCCTTTGTGAACTTGTTTATTTGTTTACTAATTGATTGGATTGTTTAAGTGAAATCTGTGCTGGGGGTGTGGCGGGGGAGGAAGGTATTTCTGAGACCCCATTAGTCAAAACCACAGGCTTTAGGGATAAGATAACTGGGCTAGGACTTTTCCAAACAAAGTTATTTGGAGTAACCCCCCCCCCACGCCAAATTGTTCCCCAAGTGAATTATTTCCAGCTAAGGTGAAGACTGCCTGCAGCCATACTACCATGGCATCTGATCTGTCAGATCTTGGAAATTAAGCAGGGTCGGGTCTGGTTCCTACTTGGTTCCTACTTGGTTCCTACTTGGATGGGAGACTGCCTGGGAATACTCCTGAAACAATCACCTGTTGAAAACCCTATGAACAGCAGAGAAGCACTGACATAGTCCTGGGCATGGCACAGTGCCGGGTAGTGTTTCCTCGGTTGTATGTAGGGTCACTATGAGTTGGACCCAATTCGACAGCAGCTAATAACAACAACAAAGTAAAAACCAGGTCGAGACAGCTATAAAATACCCAAAAGCTCCTTATAAACATAGCAACCTATTACCCAAGGACAGAGCCATAAATTCTCTCTCCTGTTGCTTCTGCCCCTGCACCCTTGCAATATACTATTAATTTTTTTCTTTTCTAGTTTATTCTTAGCTAAGGTAAATTTTTACCAGCCACACTCCCACCCACTACTCTCCCCTTATGTGTACACCACATTGCACACACACACTCCACATAGACACTCAGTGTTAAAGCTGAGATATCACTCTTGAGAGGTGTAGCTTTTGATATACCCATTCAACTTGGGATGACAATGCTCTATTTCCCTCTCTCTGTGACAACACTCAGATGTTAAATTCCACTAATTGCTGGTTGATTTCTGTATTGTTTTCAACAAATGCCCAATAAATTGCTCTATGAATGAATCTAATCAAATACGAATCCTTTGCAGAAATAGCTTCTGAGGTCAGTACCTGATCATTTTTCTGACCCCAGGAGGACTTCTCTCAGCTGCTTCATTTCCCAGTTCTCTTGTACAAGCCAGCCACCCTACCATCCAGTCTGTTTCTCCATCAAATCCCTGAATCTCTTCCTAACTATCTTTCACCACAACCTCCTCTTTTCATGCCCTTAGACTTGAACTTCCCCATCTGTTTTACAAATGAAGTCAGTTCCTTTGGGAATTAGTCAGTGTCTATCTTATGGCCTGCTTCTCTTCCCAGGTAAAATTCTGAATGATATCCCTACTCCAGGATCTGAGTGCTTGATGAAGCGGGATGAGGCATCAGCTTGAGTTTCTCTTAAGGACTATGAGGTCCCAGTATGCTCAACACATTGTGATCAAGATCAGAGATTGTTCTTAAGACATAAAATAACCCCTATCTCCCAAGTTAACTGTCATTTAAGTCATCAATATCTCATTGGCACAGCAGTACCACAAAAGCCCACACATGTTCCTTTGACATTAATAGAACATTTCAGTTCATTCTTACTTCTGCATACTACAATCAGGATGTCTACATTTACAAATTATCTCTTCCTAACAACCCAAAATTCTCCAGTTATCTTTCTGTAGATTGAGGAGATCTGGCTTTCTTGCCATCTTTCCTTTGGAAATGGGCTGGGTTTCAGTTCAGCTGGCAGAGTGCTTGCTGTCACTTTCTGTGGCGCTGGGTTCAATCCCCAGCACTGTAAAAATAGAAGGAGGACCTGGCAGCCCACTCCTGAAACAATCAGCCATTGAAAACCCTACGACTATAGCAAAGAAGCACTGAGATAGTGCTGGGCCTGGCATAATGTTGGGAAGGGGGAATGTTGTGCTATATTGTACATAGGGTCGCTAAGAGTTGGGCCAGACTTCACAGCACCTTCCTTTGGAAAAGAATGAAATAATCATATCTTCATTCACATTCAAAGCTCTTTATTTACCAGATTAAGGGATTATCCTCTTCCCGGTCTTGATTATGCTTTCTCCTCCCTACAAGATAGTACTTTCTAAGGTTTATTTCAATTAAAAAACCAGTTCAACATCTGTTACAGATTTGGTTTTCATTAAAGGATTTTTTATATGGTAGTACTGATAGTGGGCTGGGCTGGGATTTAGCTCAGTTGGTAGAGCACTGCGCTGCAGTCTCTGAGGTCCCGAGTTCAATTCCCAGCACCGCAAAAATGGGAGAAGGGCCTGGCAATCCACTCCCAAGGCAATCCCGAAACAGTCAGCCATTGAAAACCCTATGAGGGTCGCTATGAGTCGGATACCGACTCGACGGCACCTAACAACAACAACAACAACTGATAGTGGGCTGGGATTTAGCTCAGTTGGTAGAGCGCCACTCTGCAGTCTCTGAGGTCCCGAGTTTGAGTCCCAGCACCACAAAAATGGGAGAAGGACCTGGCAATCCACTCCCAAGGCAATCCTGAAACAATCAGCCATTGAAAACCCTATGAGGGTCGCTATGAGTCGGACATGACTTGACGGCACCTAACAACAACAACAACAACAACAGTATTGATAGTATTGATAGGGAGTTCTATGCAGGAAGAAAGGCATGAGGCCCTTTGCAGCCATCTGGTTCCCAGGCAACTTTTGAAACATGAATATCAATGTGAGGTTTCTCTGAGAGAAATGGCTTGATCTAGTGGTCAGTACTTCGCTGGTAGATAACACCCTTGGCAAAGCGCATAATTTCTAGGAGATACCAGTAATATCTTCTTACAAATAGCCTGACCACTAGCCAGTAGCACCTTTACAAATGGCCTGGTGGGTAGCCAGTAACTTCCTTTACTTCTGAAGGGAACAGATCCTTCCGTGTCTAGGCTAGAAAGTGGGGAAACTTGGAGGCAATCTTGCCTCCAGTTATAAACAGGAAACCTGTTTTACAATTGAAGAAGTCTGGCCTAAGCCAAAGGGTAGGAGAAATATGACATACCTGAAGAAAAAATCAAAAACACAGAAGTATCTGTCCCCTTAATGAGATCTGTTGTTGTTATTGTTAGGTGCCATGGAGTCTGGTCTGACTCACAGCCCCCTATGTACAACAGAACAAAACACTCACCAACATTGTGCCAGGTGCATGATCTTTTTTATGTTTAAGCCTGTTGCTGCATCCAATCCATCTAGTTGAGGGCCTTCCTTTTTTTTATTCACCTGCCACTCTCCCAAAGATGATGTTCTTCTCCAGGGATTAGTCCCTCCTGACAGCATGTCCAAAATATGTAAGATGCAATTTAGCCATCCTAGTTTCTAAGGAACACTCTGGTTTTACTTTTTCTAGGATGGATCTGGTGGTTCTTTGGGCAGTCTATGGTATAATCAATATTCGTCTCCTACACCATAATTCAAAAACATCTGTTCTTCTCCTATCTCCCTTATTTAACGTCCAGCTTTCACAACGATATGATACGGTTGAAAGTATCATGGCATGAGTCAGGGGTACCTTTGTCTTCAGTGTGACATCTTTACTTTTCAACACTTTAAAGAGGTCTTTTACAACAGCTTTTCCCAGTGCAATGCATCTTTTGATTTTTTGACTGCTGCTTCCATGGGTGTTGGCTGTAGAACCAAGTAAAGCAAAATCTTGAACAAACTTTGTGTTTTCTCCATTTATCATGAAGTTGCTTACTGACCCAGTTGCAAGGATTTTTGTTTTGCTAATGTTGAGATACAATCCATACTGAAGGCTGTGTTCTTTGATCTTCATTAGTAAATGTTTCAAATCCTCTTTATTTTCAGCAGAGTTGTGTCATCTGCATAATGCACGTTGTAAATGAGTCTTCCTCTGATCTTGGTGCCACATTCTTCTTCATAAAGTCCAGTGATAGGGACTTAAAACCCAAAAGCCTCTCCCTTTGATATAATGTCCACAGTCTATAGTGTCTGCAGATATTTTCACTGACTGTGGTTCTCAATAATGTCTACAGTTCTCAACAGTGTCTACAGAAGTACACAGATGTCCAGAGCAATATCCACACCTCTCAACAGATGTAAGCAGTGTCCAGAAATTCTCAGTGTCCAGATGCCTGAAGATGTATGCAGATGCCCACAGATGCCCATATATGTATACAGTTATTTTCAAAGGTTCAAAGATGCCCTGTAGCCTCACTGCTTGACCTGCACAATTCCTGGCCTCTAACTCAGAAGTGCACATGCCACTGCTCACAGATCTTCCCTAGGGGAACAACTTGCTTTCTGATTTTTATTTCAGGACGTTTTCTCCCCTTGTCTTGTTTCCAGGTTCTTGTCACTGTCAGAGAAAGAATTCAGGGATGAGGAAAAAGTAAGGAACTGGGAGGAAGTTTTATCATTGTGTTCAAGTACACACTCAAGAGGGAGTATGGACTTCCTAAGAGAGAGCCACATGTCCAGGAACTGGGCTAGCTTTTCTTATGGGCAAAGTTTAATGAGGGGAGGATTATTCATGAATCAAGGTGGGGAAAAGGTAGAAAATTTCAAAAATGGATCAGAATTTCCCTAGAATAGGATTTATTCCACTTTTCTGTCCTTATCTGGAGTTCTTGGATGTTTCATGGCATCATATGTATGATGAGAACAGCAAATGTTACAAGACTACTGGTATAGAGACGTCATTATAATGAAGCAAAGGATAGTTAGTGGACTCTCAGTCAGCCATGTTGGTCCCAGCCAGGCTTGGGTGGTCTTGCTTTTAAACTGTTTGAGTGGTCACATGATATCCTGCTGTTACATAGCTCAGTGGTTGCACCTAGCCTCTAGCCACCACCTGGTTTTCTCTTTTTACCCTATGCCTGTCTAACCTGTATCAATAGAGCATTTACCTAGCATATAAGAGGACCTGAGTTCTACCTCCAGCACCACAAAAACAAAAAGAAACTCCTGTGATAACATATATTAAAAGACAGAGTATATTGATATTTTAAAGCCTGATATACACCTTTTTAAAACATGAGATGCAACAAAATAAGACAAAAAGTAGAAAATAAATGGATGAAAATGAAGTAACTGAAATACTGCTGAGGTCATAGTATTATCATCAGATAATTTAAAATTTAAGAGAGGCTGGGCATGGTAGCTGTGTACACAGAAAATCCCGAAGAAGACAGGTGACATGGCACACACCTGTAATCCCAGCAACTCAGGAGGCTGAGTCAGAAGGATTGCAAGCTTGAGGCCAGAGGTAGTCTGTGCAACATAGCAAGACCCTGTCAAAAAGAAATGACAAAAAGTTAAAAACGGCCTGGGGGTGTGGCTCAGTGGTGAAATGCTTGCAGAGCATGCATGAAGCCCTGGGCTCAATTCCCCTATAGTGCAGAACAAGAAAGAAGGAAAGAAAGAAAGAAAGAAAGAAAGAAAGAAAGAGAGAGAGTCCAAGGTGTCTATAAAACATCTCTTAGAACTAATAAGTGAATTTAGCAAGGTAGTAGAGTTCAAGGTGGATATACAAAAGTCTATCATAGTCCTATATATTCACAATGACAATTGAAATGTCAAGTTAATAAAAATACTAGCTATCATAACACAAAAAAGTTAAATGGTAGCTGGGTATGTGGTACTTGCATATAATCCCAGCACTTGTAGGCTAGGTAGAATGATCTCAAGTTCAAGGCCACCCTAGGCTAACATGCTGAGACCTCATCTCAAAAAAGTACAAAAGCAAACCAAAAAATAAAACAAAATCCAGAGCAGGACCAACTGATACCCTTTATATTGCCTAGGGGATCTAGCTGAATTTCTATCCTACCCTAATCTTCAAGGTCAGGATACTTGTAGACCAGAAGTTGCTCTTCAGGTGGGCTAATCATAACTGGTTAAGATGCCTACAAGAGTGACTGCCACAGAACTTCTAACTTCATTATAATCCCATCTGCATGCTAAATGACATGCCTGCCAGTGCCGTGACAGTTGACAATTGCCATGGCGACAACTGGAAAGAGCAGTAAGCAGAGCAAACAGAGGTAGTGCCCAAATTCTTGAAAAATCTTTGGCCACTTCCAGTAAAGGCATAACTACTCTGTCTCTTTATTAGTGCATCCTTCCCCCTCATTTTGGTTGCTCTATCTATTACCTCCTCACCTTCATGGGTGGAGAAGTTGATTTGTGAGTTTCTCTCTCACTTCTCCTTTTCTTGGCCAAGAATAATAGTCTCCTTTGTTGCTCAGTTGGTGCTCAGTCTTGGTATTGGTCCCACAATTCTGAGAGGGAAAAAATGGATCCACTTTGGAGGTAAAAACCACTTTGGTAACACAATCAAGAAAAAAAGGAGAAGGAAGAAAGCACAAATGATGAAAGTATATATAAAAAGTAGATGAGAAAACATAACAGCATAAAATGCAAAATCAGTAGAGGTTTTAAAAACCATAAGGAGTGTTGGACATGGTGGGTCACGCCTGTAATCCCAGAAATTTGGGAGGCTGAGGCAGGAGGACCTCAAGTTCAAGGCCAGAGGCAGCTGGCATGACTTAACAAGACCCTGACTCAAAATAAAAAGTGAAAAATGGGCTGGAGGTGTAGCTCAGCAGTAGAGCTTTTGCAAAACCATGCATGAAACCTTGAGTCAACCTTCTAAAAATGCAATCAATCAATCAATAAATATAAGCAACTTAAACATGATAATAAAAATTTAAAACAGATGAAATACATATTTTTCTAGAAACAGATCAAATTATTAAATTAAGTTACCAAAATAAATTAGGAAAAATTAAACTGAACATGTATTCCAAATTATACACACACACACACACACACACACACACACACACACAAAAAGATAATGTCATTCTTATTTAAACTTTCTGAGGCAAGGGGGTAGTTATGCAACTAATTTCACAAGGCTTATATAAGCTTGATATCCAAACCAGTCAGAGACACCACAAGAATAGAAAAGTATAACCAATCTCACTTGTAAATGCAGAGGTAAAAATCTTAATATATAAGAAAACAGATCTAGTAGTATATTTCAAAAGTTATGATGATAGCCAGGTATGATGGCACACGGCTGTAAACCCTGTGACTTGGGAGCCAGAGGTAGGAGAATCGCAGGTTGAAGGCCATAGGCAGCCTGCCTAACTTAGTGAGACTCTGTCCCAATTTTTAAAAGGACTGGAGTGTAGCTCAGTGGCATAGCATGTGCAAACTATGTGCAAGGCTCCAGGTTCAGGCCCCCAGTACAGAAAAAAAAAAAAAGTTATGATGATGACCAGGAAGAGTTTATTTTGGAGAAAAAAAGATGTAATCTACTACATTAGCAGATTAAAGGAGAAAAAATATACAACAATCTATGTGCAGAAAAAGTATTTGGCGCAGTACAATAGTTGTTCTTGATGAAAACTCCTTCAGCTTAGAAGTAGGAGCATATCTTTAACTTGTTCAATATTTTCACTAAAATCAGTAACATGAGTAGGGAAAAGTGATTTGGAATTCACAAAGAGCCATTTCCCCTAATATTTAAGAGAGCTCCTGTAGGTATATATGTATGTCTTTGCAATGAGAATAAACTCTTCATGAGGATAGAAACTATCCAGCTTACTTCTTTATTCCTAGGAAATAACATAGTTAAGTGCCTGGCATGCTGAATACATATTTGATAGTTATTTGTTGAACTAAGCAGATTGTCAAAATACTTTTGTTGTTGTTGTAAGGACAAGAATTATGTCTTCCAATGTACATTCTAGAGATGAAACCAGAAGTCAAACTCTAGACTTGCTGCTTTTGAGAAAAACATTTAAGATGTGGAAATTATGGTGATGAGTAAAAGTCCAGTAATGTGAAAAAATTGCTTGCACTTGAAAGGAAGCCTTGGACACACTGATATGGATCTATGGGAAGATTCCTGGCCATGATAACTCCCAGCCCCTCTAGTAAAAGTTTCAGCATAAAATCCCAGCCAGCCATATCTTTTTACTTCCCAGCACTGTCTGAGCATCTGTCTCCCTGAGTCATGTTTTCTGACCACCAGGACACACAGACTGTGTACCAACTCTAGCTTTCTTGTACGAAAAGAAGGAAGAAAAATTTGATCAACCTGAAAAAAATGCTCCTTAGCAAAATGTTGGTTAAACTCTGTCCTTCCTCCAGGCCTATAAACTTTGGCAGTCATCAATCTGAGCTAGCACAGGGCTGCTCCTGAGAATAGACTAATCCCAAGGTAAAATATTTTCTGATCTTCTGTTTGATTGTCTCACCCATTTACCCTACCTCCCCATGCCTGTTTTTTACTGTCTTTGTTTACTCCTCTCTGTAAAAGACAAACTGGCAAAGCATTTTCAATATTGCAATAGTTTCCTTCCCCCTGTTACAATAGTTTCTTTCCTCTCTTGCAATAATCCTTTACAATGAAGCTCTCTTATTAAATCCAGGTTTAATTTTTATTCCACAGTGTCACCAGTAATTTCCCTTGGTGTTGTCTACTCTGTGACGTCTAAACTTATGGGTTTTACATTTTATGCTTAACCTTTAGTTAGTACTCAAGATAAAACAATGAGATATTGCTGGAGCACACTGCTGCCATTCCAGCAGAGGTCATCATAGACTAGGTAGTCTCTAGCGTATCAGTCCAGCAGGGGACTACAGATACACAGACGTTTAAGAGATACTGTCTATATTTTCTATGTTTCAAATAAATTTTTCTGGATTTTCATTAAAATATAAAGAGTTAGTTTGTTAAGAAGAAAATATCTTTTTTCTAAATTTGACAATTTTGTAAAAAAATACAAAAGAGAGAGAAACCAAGTTGTAAGTAGGGAATCATGTTTTTGGTTTAAAAAAAAAGGTTAAAGAGAAAAGGAAGTGCTTTTGAATGAGAAAGAGTTTTGTACGGTAAAGTAGGGTTTTGTCCTAAAAGTAAAAGAGGGTTCTAATATGGAAATAGATGGATAAGAGAAAAGCCAGGTTAAATACTTTACATAAAGGTTTGTGGAGGATGATAGTTATAAAAATAATTAATGTATGAATGACAAAGTTGGCTATAACTGCAAGTTATTTAAGAAATTCTAAAGGTCAAAATTTAATACACTGATGTAAAACTAGAACTCTATATTTAAAGTGATACAGCTTTCTTAACATTTTTGATCTGTTCTTAGTAGCATTCACAAAAAACTGGTTAAAGTACATGGATTTTGTGTTTTGTTATGATAATTTCTTGTGCTTTCTGCTATACATTAGAGAAACCAAGTTTTAAAAAGGGAGGTTATCTGTTTTAAAGTCTTTTTAAATGATTACTTGAAGACTGATTAAATAAACACTGATGTTGTTGTTGTTGTTGTTGTTGTTAGGTGCCATTGAGTTGGGTCCAATTCATAGCAACCCTATGTAAAACAGAACAAAACACTTCCCAATTCTGTGCCAGGCACACCATGTTTTTTATGCTTAGGCCAATTGTTGGAGACACTGTGTCAGTCCATCTAGTTGAGGGTCTGCCTTTTTTTCATTGACTTGCCACTCTCACAAACATGATGTCCTTCTCCAGGGATTGGTCCGTCCTGACTACATG
This sequence comes from Pedetes capensis, assembly GCA_007922755.1. Taxonomy (NCBI): domain Eukaryota; kingdom Metazoa; phylum Chordata; class Mammalia; order Rodentia; family Pedetidae; genus Pedetes; species Pedetes capensis. The sequence goes on from VMDO01011715.1 coordinate 62,177, forward strand.
TCCAAAATAGAGTACTCTGATTGCACTTCCTCTAGGACAGATCTATTGGTTCTTTTGGCAGTCCATGGTATATTCAATATTTGTCTCCAGCACCATAATTCAAAAGCATCAATTCTTCTCCTATCTTCCTTATTCAACATCCAACTTTCACAACTGTATGATGCGACTGAAAATACCATGGCATGAGTCACGTGCACCTTCTTCAATGTGACATCTTTACTTTTCAGCACTTTAAAGATGTCTTTTGTAACAGCTTTTCCCATTGCAATGTGTCTTTTAATTTCTTAACTGCTGCTTTCATGGTTATTGATCATATAAGTAAAGCAAATTCTTGGACAACCTCAATCTTTTCCCCATTTATCATGAAGCTGCATACTGACCAAGTTGTAAGGATTTTTGTTTTGTTGATGTTGAGGTACAATCCATACTGATGGCTGTGTTCTTTAATCTTCATCTGTGAATGTTTCAAATCCTCTTCACTTTCAGCAAGCAAAGTTATGTCATCTTCCTCAGGGCCTCAGAGAGTGCAGAGCAGCTGTCTACCAAATGAACTAAATCCCAGCCCCTCTAATGTTTTAGGTTATTATATTTGATGCCCTATATATGTCTGTAACTAGTGATGTGCATACATCTGAGGGTTTAGCATATCACTTTATCTAAATGTTATGCAAAATTTGCAGAGTTAAAAGGTTCATAGGTTCAATACATGTAAGGTAACCAATTAAATGCTCTCCTTTATACAATGTACATTATATCTAGACCTTAAACCCATAAAACTGTCAATAAAGCTCTTGATATTTCTGCCATTTGTATTTTAAACCATTCAGATAAAAGGACCTGGTTGTTTAGGTGGGTATACGGTTTAGCTAGGTTGGTAGAGTACCACGCTAATGGAGTATACTTATTGCATAAGGTTAAGAAAAAGATTGTGCAAAGCTTGATATAAAAACTCAAAAATATAGTTATTATTCAGTAATTATTATTTTATACCAAAAACTAATTTATTTGGACTATATTTTTTGCGTGGTATGAAGTAGGAATTTAACTTGTTTTTCTAAATGGACAATTGCCCTACCAATATTTATTGAATATTCTTCTAAATGGACAATTGCTCTACCAGTATTTATTGAATATACTTCTAAATAGACAATTGTTCCACCAGTATTTATTGAATGGTAGTGCTGACTCTATGCCCAATACTAACACTTCTTATTTCATTTACATTTTTAGTTCTTGATAGGAATTTGAAAAGCACGTTTAAACCCTTCTGAATTACAGTAATTTGCCCTAGTTGCAGTAGGTAAACCATTAAATTTCAGACTATTTCCAACTTTGTATGAGCTTTGGGGGTGGTTCTTCCTGCTGTTTTCTGGTGATTCTCTCCCCTTATCTAGTCTCTCCACACGCAGGATGTAGAACTTTTGAGGAAGAAATTCTTCACATCTCTTGAGCACTTTGTATAGCTTTTTCATTTCTTCTCATCTGCTCTGCAAGGCCTAACCACTGGATTCCCAGCAACTTCTTAGCCTTAGCTGAGAGAGGCCATATGGCACTGCATAGATACGCACTGGCCCAATGTGGCTGGAAAATTTTCTGGCAGTAAGTTGGGGCAATTAAATGGCTTACTCATGCCTTTGTCCTTTCTCAGGGATCACTGTCATATGCTACTTGACATTCAAGGTCTGAAAATATTGTTTTGCAGTGTGTCCATATTTTTCAGTAGTTTGATGTGGGATGGTAAATTTCGTCCACGTTACTCCATATTAGTCAGAAGTGGAAGTCCTTGGGCTCCTTTCATTATTTTCTAAGTTGGAGTTCATTCTTCAGCATTTTTGTCAGGGTGGGTAAAAGATTGTATTTCCTAGAAGCAGAGCTTGAGATGCAAATTGATGGAAAGTGATTGTGCTCTCAGTAGAAGTGGAGAGGGGCGAACAGGATAGAGGAGAGGAAAAAAAGACAAGGACAGGGCTGGGAGACTTTTCATAGCCTAGTTCTCCAGGGTGTTCAGGAGCAATGTTTGTCCAAAGAAAGGTTTTTTTTTTTTTTTTTTTTTTTTTTTTTTATCTTGTGTCAGTTGGGCTGTTGGCTGTCAGGGGAGGAAGGAAGTGAAGGGGTAGGGTTAGGATGGGAAGGTGATGTGCCAGTACTGATTAGGGCAATGCCCCAATGGAGAAAGTAGTGTGGCCAGCACTCAGCAGCTGGGTGCACTGGTCAGGTATAAGGAATCTAGCATGGGAATCATCAGTATCTGCTATGGGTAATAAGCACTTCAAGTACTTCTATCTATTAATGTCTTTATTTTTACCTCACATGTGATTGACCATTTGATTTCAAACTTTTGACTCAACATATAAAAGAAGTTTGATGGTATTTTTCTGTTGTCAGTATTTAGTGTTGCATAACAGGAACAGAGTAAAACTCCTGGGATCTCCTTTTGCTGATGTGATGCCACTCAAAATGACAAGAAACATGTGGCTGCTTCAAGGGTCTCAAATATAGAAAGATTGTGTTTATGGCACAGTGTCGAGGAATGTTTTGTTCTGCAGTACACAGAGTCACTATGAATTGAATGGGACTTGATGGCACCTAACAAAAATGTACGGGCTGGGATTTAGCTCAGTTGGTAGAGCACTGCACTGCAGTCTCTGAGGTCCTAAATTCAATTTCCAGCACTGCAAAAATGGGAGAAGGGCTTGGCAATCCACTCCCAAGGCAATCCTGAAACAGTCAGCCATTGAAAACCCTTTGAGGGTCGCTATGAGTCGGATACCAACTCAATGGCACCTAACAACAACAATAAAAACATACATCTATTGTCAGTCTGATTCTCTATAGAGTCTATGTTACTTGTTAGGTGCCGTCGAGTCGAGTCCGACTCATAGCGACCCTATGTACAGCAGATCGAAACACTTGCCAATTCTGTGCCAGGCAAACAATCTTATTTATGTTTAAGCCCATTGTTGCAGACACTGTGTCAATCCATCTGGTGGAGGGTTTTCCTCTTTTGCGTTGACCTGCCACTCTTCCAAACATGATTTCCTTCTCCAGGGATTGTTCTCTCCTGACTACATGTCCGAAATATGTAAGACGCAGTTTGGCCATTTTGCTTCCAAGGAGCACTCTGGTTGTACTTCTTCTAGGACAGATCTGTTGGTTCTTTTGGCAGTCCATGGTATATTCAATAGATGTCTCCAGCACCACAATTCAAAAGCATCAATTCTTTTTCTGTCTCTCTTGTTCAATGTCCAGCTTTCACAACCATATGATGCCACTGAAAATACCATGGCATGAGTC